>CAUYTI010025748.1:0-64751 GCA_963575145.1 Galago senegalensis
GGCGCCTGTGGTCCCAGCTACTTGGGAGGCTGAGGCAGGAGACTCACTTGAGCCCAGGAGTTGGAGGTTGCTGTGAGTGTGATGCCATGGCACTCTACCCAGGGGGATAGCTTGAGGCTCCGTCTCAAAAAAAAAAAAAAATGCATTCAACATACCTCATCTACTGAGCATCATAGTTTAACCCACCCTGCCTTAAAGAAGTAGGTTCTCAAAACACCCACATTAGCCTCCAGTTGGGCAAAATTATCTACAATAAGGACTATTTTATAATAAAGTGTTATTGTATGTAATATCTTATATAACATATTGAATAATGTACTGAAGGTGAAAAACAGAATAGTCATATGGATACTCAAATGGTTTCTACTGAGGGCATATTGCTTTTGTACCATCGTAACGTCAAAAAATCATACATCAAACCATTGTAAGTTGGGGACCATCTGTATAAGAAAGTAAGAAATTCTTAGATCAGGAACTAAAAGAGGGAAGGATTCCAAAGACATAGCACCTTACCCAGTTTTCTTTCTGAGTATATTGGCTAACTTATATAAATTTGAGCTATGGTTATCATAGATTCATGGCCCACAGAGCAGGAAACAAAGACCAGAGCTCTCCAAAATTAGTAATTTGATAGGCGTTCCTCTTCCATCTCAAAAAAGCTGAGCCATCAGAGTTCTAAATATTCAGTCTAAGCATAACCTAGAAATAACCCCACTCCTTTCTTATCTCTGCAGTCTTAAAGAAATAGCCTTGACCTTTAGCAAATAGCAGAGGAAGTAAAAAAAAAAAAAAAGTTGCTAAGAATTTGGAACCACAGGATGGTCCTCACAGAGGTTTGTGGCACAAATTCACAGAAACTGTGTGTTACCAAAAGCCTCAAGCTAGTAATTTAGTGTCCCAGACTTGTAGTACCTCCATATGGATAATTAGAAATAAATCCAAATTTAATCTACAGCATCCAGCCATCATCTCAGACTTCAAAGAGGTCAAAGAAGTGAAATTGCAAGTAAAATGAACTCATAGGAAAAAATAAAAAATGCACAAGTAAAAAAAGGATCCGTGAGTGATAAATAGCAGAAGCAAGAGCTACAAGGTAGCTGGGCGCAGTGGCTCATGGCTGTAATCCTAGCACTCTGGGAGGCTGAGGCAGGTGGAGTGCTTGAGCTCAGAAGTTTAAGACCAGCCTGAGCAAGAGCGAGACCCCGTCTCTAAAAAATAGTTGGTCATTGTTGGTGGGCACCTGTAGTCCCAGAACTCAGGAGGCTGAAGCAAGAGGATCACTTCAGCCCAGGAGTTTGAGGTTTCTGTGAGCTATGACATCATGTTACTCTACCCAGGAAAACAAAGTGAGACTCTGTCTGAAAAAAAATAAAATTTAAACAAACAAAAAAAAAAGAGCTATAAGGTGTATGTACACATTTATTTCAGACATAAACGATACGATGTTAACTATGCTTAAAAGCGTAAAAGATAAGCTTCAAAGTGTATTTCCAAACATACCCAGTTATGAGTAGAAAGGTTAATATATTAGGATCAAATGGGTTTATCCTAATAATTAAAGATCGGTTTAATATTATAAAATTAATATAATTCACTTCACTAAGTATAGTATTTGTATGAGTACTGGATAGACAGATTTATGAAACAGAGCTAAGGCCTACAAATAGACATGAATATATAGATACTAAATATATGATAGAAATGGTATTGCATACCCTGGAAGTGAGAACAATGTAACCTAAAAATTGTATCCTAATATTAATTTGAAAAAATAAAAAAAACTCAAAAAAATAGTATTACAGATGACATGATAAGGATGTATTTTTCTTTCTTTTCTTTCTTTCTCTCTTTCTTTCTCTCTTTCTCTCTTTCTCTTTCTTTCTCTCTCTCTCTCTTTCTCTCTCTTTCTTTCTTTCTTTCTTTCTTTCTTTCTTTCTTTCTTTCTTTCTTTCTTTCTTGTAGAGACAGAGTCTCACTCTATCACCTTCAGTAGAGTACCATGGCATCACACAGCTCACAACAACCTCCAGCTCCTGGGTTTACGTGATTATCCCACCTCAGCCTCCAGAGTAGCTGGGACTACAGGTGCCCGTCAGAACACCTGGCCATTTTTTTGTTGCAGTTTGTCTGGGGCCGGGTTTGAATCCACCACCCTCAGTATATGGGAATGGCACCCCACTCACTGAGCCACAGGCGCAGCCCGTGGATGTATTTTTCAATAAATGGTACTGGATCAAGATGTCTACATGGGAAAAAAAATTACATTGGGTCTCTACCCCACACTATAAATGAAACAAAATTCTGGGAAGATTAAAGACTTAAAAGTTAGAGGCAAAATTAAAGTCTTTAAAATATAATGTAGAAAAATATCTTCTTGGGGTGGTGCCTGTGGCTTAAAGGAGTAGAGCGCTGGCCCCATATGCCCAAAGTGGCAGGTTCAAACCCAGCCCTGGCCAAAAACTACAAAAAAAAAAAAAAAATCTTCTTGGCAACAGAGTACAGAAGCTCAAACAAAGCACAAAATGACAAACATAGGGGAAAACAACTAAATATTTAAATTGCATTAAAATTAAGAATTTTAGGTGAATTCCAGATCATCAAAAGACACCATAAAGAAAATGCAAAGATAAGTTACAAACTACTAGAGAATATTTGTAGCATATGTTACTAAGATCTCATTTCTAGAATATGAGATCTGACAATTAAATCTGCACACTTGCCCCGTGTGCTTACATTGGCAGAACTGTACAAACAACTCAGTAAGGTTTCATAACCTTGGTATATCAGTGTCTCAGAGCTGTGTTTTTGTCAATAGGTGGCAATGTCTTGCCGAGTGATGTTCATTATTGTTATATGTTTTTGTGTGCCAAAACAGCTCTGATGGTTATTCCAGAATAAGAATTCCAAAACTGCTTTGAAGGGCAGACTAGGCACTGGCATTGGTGCATGGCTTTCTAAGAGAAGTACTTCAAATGTGACTGTAGTGATATTCAGCCATGAGGTACGTAGCACTTTTTCTAGAATGAGGTCATGATCTTACTGATCAGGCATCAGTGTAAGAATTGCTACAAATCAGTAGGAAAATGACAAAATAGTAGATAAAGGGACAAGAGACTTGACCAGACATTTCACAAAAGAAGAAATTCAATGTCCCATAAACACATGAAAACATGTTCAGCCTCATTAGTTATCAAGAAATGCAGATGCAGTAAGATACCATTTCATATCTGTCAGGTTGACAAAATTTTTAAAATAACCAATATAATGTATCGATAAGTATTTGTATTAATGGGAACTCTACTGTGCTGGTGGAAATGTAAATAGGCACAAAAACTTAAAAATATATATATCCTCTACTTGGCAGGCTGAGGCAAGAGAATTACCTAAGCCCAAGGAGTTGGAGATTGCTGTGAGCTGTGATACCATAGCACTCTACTGAGGATTAATAAGTGAAACTCTGTCTCAAAAAAATAAAAAATAAATATATCCTATACTTCCTGAACAGGAAAAGAGGCATACTTTACAACCTTGGAATTTCACTTCTAGGTATACACCCCAGTAATTCTTCCTTGTGTTCATCAGGAGACATATAGGAGAACATTCATGGAAACATTGTTAGTAACAGCTCCTGTGTTAGTCAGGATTCTCCAGAGAAACAGAACCAATAAGATGAACAGAGATAGACAGATATAATAGATAGATTGATTTTAAGGAATTGGCTAATACAATTGTGGAGACTCAGCAAATCCAAAATCTGATGCAGGAGGCCAGTAGTCTGGAGAGTTAGGAAAGAGTTATCCTTCATGTCCAAAAGTCTGCTGGAAAACCAAGAATAGCCAATGTTGCAAATGAAAACCAAGAGCAGCCTGCTGACAGAATTCACTCTTGCCAAAAAAAGGTCAACCTTTTTTTGTCAGGCCTTCAACTATTTGATGAGGCCCACCCACATTATGGTGGGCATTCTGCTTTACTCAAAGTCCACCAATTTAAATGTAAATTTTATCAAAAAAATCCTCACAAAAATATCCAGAATATTATTTGATCAAATATATGGGCACCATGGCCCTGCCAGATTGACATACAATTAAACATCACAGTCCCAAACTAGAAAAAGTCTAAATGTCCATCAGTAGCAGACTGGATTAATAAAGTGTTAGTTTTACATATAATGAAATACTAAATTGCTACTATGCCAAGAAGAAGTCTAAATTAGCCCTCATGATCTCCATCCCAGGTGTTATACACTGTAGAATCCCTTCCCCTGGAGTGCAGACAGAACCTGTGACATGCTTCTAACCAATAAAATATGGAAAAAGTTATGGGATGTTACTATACTGATTAGGTTACATGATATAGCAAAAGTGTGGATGTCATCCCAATTATATATTCTCTCTCTCTCTTATACACACATACACGTATATGATATATATATACATATATGTATGATATATATACATATACATCTCGTGTACACATGTATGTGGGTGTGGGTGTGTACACGAGATGTATATGTATATATATCTGTTGAGACTTATCTCTCCTGCTGGCATTGAAGAAGCAAGTTGCCATAAGTTATAAAGTTGCAAAAACTGAGTTCTGTCAACAACTTGAAGGAACTTGGAAGCAGATCCTTTCCTAATTATGCCTCCAGAGGCGAATACAGCCTGGATGATATCTTGATTACAGCCTTGTGATACCCTGAGCAGAGGACCCAGTTAAATCCTGCTTAGACTCTTGGCCCATAGAAAGCATAACAAATGTATGATGTTTTAAGCCACTAAATTTGTGACACTTTGTTACACAGCATAGAAATCTAAAACAACAATACAGAAATAAAAATCAAATATCGCTACATATATCAGCATAGATGAATCAATGTTGAGCAAAATAAGCAAGTCATAAAGTCTGCAAGTCTTGAAGACAGTATGATTTCCAATTCCATGAAACTCAAACAATATGCAGTTTAGAGAGGAATATACAGAGGTTAAAATTATAAAGAAAAAATATCACGAAAGATAGGAGAGTGGGTTACTTCTAGAAGGGAAGAAGGGCCCACACAGAGATTCTAAGATATTAACATATGTATTTCATAACTGAAGTTCACTTTGTAATTATTTAAATATCTATACTTAAATAATAACTGTATTATAATATATATTTAACAATAAAGATACAATATTTTAAAAACAATTTAATTTATAAACTATACAAAGAACCACATTTGTCACCAGCTTTCCTTCCAGCCCGGTCTCCCCCATTCTGGTGGAACACTTGAGGCCAGGCTAAATTCACATCTTACATTTTGTCCTTTCCTTCTGTATGATCTTAGTTGTAATGCAAAATTATCAAATCAATACCCAAACTGTAGGTTTTCCAGATGAAAGGTCTATCATAATACATACAACAGTCAAAAAATCCTTACCTTGTCTAATAAAAAAACTATAAAACCAATAATTACGAGTTCTAGTTATACATATAAATATTATGTATATGTTTTTAAATTTTAAAATGATGGTAATAACCAGCAATATAGTGAAAGTAGTACTCATATGTTGCTGGTAGCATTACAAATTGATTAAATCATTCAGTGGAGTAGTTTTAACCAGATTAGAAAAAATGAAATGAGGTAGCAAAGCATTGCCATTCTTTGACTAAGAATTCTACTTTGGAAAATTTAAGGTTATTTAAGAAAATAAATTGCACTCTGAGAGGCTGAGGCAGGTGGATTATCTGAGCTCATGAGTTGGAAACCAGCCTAAGCAAGAGTGAGACCCCATCTCTAAAAATAGCCAGGCATTGTGGCAGCTGCCTGTAGTCCCAGCTACTCAGGAGTCTGAGGGAAGAGAATCAGTTGAGCCCAAGAAGTTGAGGTTGCTGTGAGCTATAATGCCATAATACTCAACCAAGGGTGACAAAAAAAGGAAAGAAAAAAGAAAATAAAATAAATTTTAAAGGTCAGAATCAATGTGTAATGGAAATGTGTAAAATAATGTTTAATTAAGGAAGAAATATTTATAAAACAAAACAATTTAAATTCCTTATCTTTTATAAATTCTCAGTGTAGAACATATTGATAAGGAAAATAACAAAAATATATATATCTACCTTGTGTCGGTAGATAGATGTGTTAAACAACATCAAATGAACAACTATAGCTAAGCACACATTGTTCACATGTTGTTTATATAATTAAAAATATCTCTAGAAGCACTGAAAATATCAGAGAAAGTTAATATAAATAGTTGTGTTATGTTTATGAGAATGTTTAATGAAGTGATTATAATTTTTAAAATAAGTGGGTACATATTTAACATGAAGGAATATATCTAATTATGGAATTTCAGGCAGTGTTATTATAGACAGATGGTAAAGATATTTGTGCAGGAGGTACGGCGGTAGGGGAAAGGGAGACCTAAAAATCTCACCACATGGAAAGTTTCTGTAATCAGAGGGTTTTCTCTGGGTTGCAATCTGTAGAGCCAAAAGGAGAGAATCATACAGAAGACTTCTCAAGGGGGAAGAAAACTGAAAGGACTATAATTAGAAAACATGATTATAAATTTATTTCCCTTTAGGATGTAAACTACTTTCTTTTTTATTATTTCTTTTTTTTTCCCCTATTTTTTTTCTAAAGCAATTGCAATGAAGTGATTTACTTTAGTATTAGAGAGAGGCTAAAAGTTTTTTTAATGATTTCTTTTTTAAAAAAATCATCCAAAAGTCCTGTGTGCCTTGGTCTGACAAATTTGTTTGATTTCAGCATTGAGAGAAGTATGAAAAGTGTAACAGTGGAAGAGCCTTACCAATAAAAAGTACAGTTAAGCAATGGTACAAGTGATCTTACTAGGGAGATTACATTGTAGACCTTCTGGTAATAAAAGCAAAATTTGGCTTCGAGCCTGTGGCTCAAGTGGCTAAGGTGCCAGCCACATACACCTAAGGTGGCGGGTTCGAATCCAGCCCAGACCTGCCAAACAACAATGATGGCTGCAACCGAAAAAATAGCCGGACATTGTGGCGGGTGCCTGTGGTCCCAGCTACTTGGAAGGCTGAGGCAGGAGACTCGCTTGAGCCCAGGAGTTGGAGGTTGCTGTGAGCAGAAGCCATAGCACTCTACCCAGGGGGACAGCTTGAGGCTCTGTCTTCCCAAAAATAAATAAATAAATAAAATAAAAGCAAAATTTAAAATAATTCAAATTCCTTTGATGACCATGACATTATGATTGTTCTGTTCTCAGAGCCTTTGTTCTGAGTCTTATATCATTTGCTGGAGCCACAAAAGGGAATGACATCTCATTCTAAACCAAAGGCCAGCATAAAAGAAGGTCAGGGAGTAAAAGGAGAGGGCTGCACAGTTGTTGCAGCTTTCAGATTATAGCAGATTAGAAACAAGAAAAAAGACACCATTTCCTTAATCTGAATCTATGAAGTATTGATGTTCTGCTCAAGGAGAAAGTGGAATGCAGCTAAAAGTGTGTTGTGCGTCCAAGAACTTCATGACCTCAGCAGATCACTTGTCTGTTTCCATTTCTCCAAGCATAAAATAAAATGAGAAATAACTCCCTCTTTCCAATATCCCTCCATAATCCACCCTTCATATCTCTGGTACTTATTGTCACTATAGATTACAATAATTTTTTTCAATAATATAAGGCATATAAGTTGTCCCTCTAATCTGTGGTTTATTACTCTTTAATCAGCACTACTCTCTGTTCCTTAAGTTATATGCTTTCTACTCAAGTATTTTTTTAGATATTTTAAAATTAAAAAGAGTGATGGCTCAGCGCCTGTGGCTCAAGTGGCTAAAGTGCCAGCCACATACACCTAAGGTGGCAGGTTCAAATCCAGCCTGGGCCCACCAAACAACGATGATGACGGCTGCAACCAAAAAATAGCTGGGCATTGTGGCAGGCACCTGTGGTCCCAGCTACTTGGGAGGCTGAGGCAGGAGACTCACTTGAGCCCAGGAGTTGGAGGTTGCTGTGAGCTGTGAGCCACAGCACTCTACCCAGGGGGATAGCTTGAGGCTCTGTCTAAAAAAAAAAAAAAAAAAAGAGTGATAAACCATGAATATATTTTTACTTCATTTTCCATGTTATTAAAATTGTAAGAAATAAAAAAATCACAAACACTATCAATTTTTACCATTTAGCAGCTTATGTTGTTTTTTTAAAAAGCTTTTACTATCACAAGGTCTACAATGTAATCTCCCTAATAAGATCATTTGATATCACATTGCTCAACTGTGCACATGACCTTTCAAATAGAACTCCTTCTCTTAGTACTGTGAACTGTCATGCAAGTATTCATAATTTGGGATTAAATTTCATATACATTATTTGAGAAGTCTACGTAACACTAGCAAAATAACTTTCTTAAAAAATTTATCTTGTTTACACATTCGTCTAGATAGATTTTTTTAAAAACAAACTACAGTATCAACAAATCTCTTTTAGAATTTGAAGTTTAGATAATGTCACAAACTATTCAAAGGAATTAGTAAGTCTTTCCAGCAGCTGTTCTTCCATTTTCCCTGGCAGCATCAGGTGGCAAGGACAGGCAGTAACCAAATCCATTTAGTATTAGGTATGACTCTAACATTGATGACCTTACCAAAATAGATGGGTCTGATGTTCTGAAGAATGATTAAATAGAGAGCTCTGTAGCAGCTGCTCAGAGTACCCTACCAGGAAGCTTCATGTATTGTATAGTTTGAAATTATATTGAAATAACATCTTGCAGGAAGAGAGAACAACTCAGGAAAAAAAGCTCAGGAGTTGGGCCAATCTGGATTCAAATTCCAACTCATCAATTACAATATCCACCCATCCAAGCCTTGCTTACTTGTCTATAACCTGAAAATACAAACAATATCAATTTTACAGTGTTGTTTGGAGATTAAAAGGTTGTAAACATCCTATTTAGCATAAAAATAGAAGCTCAAGAAATGTTAGTTTTCCTTCTCGTTCACCTAGGTCATACTGGCCTTTCGTATTAAATTTTCAGTTTGTTTTCAATTATAGTGTCTTTAGATTCTTTACACTCTAGTTAATGAGATGCAGCTGATAACATTGGACTTTGTGTTGTTGATGCAAGGACTGGTGCTGCTTGGTACGATACCCATATATTCTACAAGGTCTTGGTCAGTGCCATTGTACAGAAAATACAATAAATAATCTATCAACATTTTTATGTCATCATGTATGGGGTTTTTATGATTGCATTTTTTTACCATTGCATTAGAGTTCTATTTGATAATCTAAACTTATTAAAATGTAGGGGAAAAAGCCTCACTGCAATTGCAGGCTGCATAAAATAGATTGAACAAGACTAGGCTTTTAGTGTAACCTACCTCATTAGTGACAGGATATGAAGCAGATGGGGCACCATAAACTTTGATGTGACCATCCCACAGTGTCCTTTTGACCTATTTCATAATGAAGTAGGAAAACCATACCTATTTAACAAAACACTAGGTTTCCTTGTAAGGCTCAGAGAGTATCATCTGCAAGTTATGTGGCACTTTAATTAAAAGGATCACTAAAATGACAAGCTGGAATATACACATTGAAATGGAAACTGTTTGGCTCGGCACCTGTGGCTCAACCAGCTAAGGCGCCAGCCACGTACACCTAAGGTGGCGGGTTCAAATCCCCAGCCCGGACCGCCAAACAACAATGACGGCTACAACCAAAAAATAGCCAGGCGTTGTGGTGGGCGCCTGTGGTCCCAGCTACTTCGGAGGCTGAGGCAGGAGACTCGCTAGAGCCCAGGAGTTGGAGGTTGCTGTGAGCTGTAATGCCACGGCACTCTACCCAGGGGGACAGCTTGAGGCTCTGTCTCCAAAAAAAAAAAAAAAGAAATGGAAACTTTTCTTCCTCTCTCTTTCTCTCCCTTCCTTCTTTTCTTCCCTTTCCTATTTCTTTCTTTCCATTTTATCTTTTTACAGAAAGACTAAAAAGTGTCTAACAAAAACTCACATACTTCAATAAGATGGACTATTACAGATTGAGGAGACTAATATTGCTAGACACGCTATCAAAAAATCCCTCTCAGCCAGGTGCGGTGGCTCACGCCTGTAATGCTAGCACTCTGGGAGGCAGAGGTGGATGGACTGCTTGAGCTCACGAGCTCAAGAACAGCCTGAGCAAAACCAAGACCCTGTCTCTACTAAAAATAGAAAAAAACTGAGGCAAGAGGATTGTTTGAGCTCACAAGTTGGAGGTTGCTGTGAGCTATGACACCACAGTATTCTACCCAAGATGACAGCTTGAGACTCTGTCTCAAAAAAAAGAAAGAAAGAAAAGAAATTCCTCTAAGTTTATGCAGAAAGCTAGAGATCAAACTAAGTCAGTAATTCAAGTCCAAGCACAGATGATTGAAATCTCTAAAATATGCCTGAAATGTGAGGAAAAATGTATCTGAAGTTCAGCTCTTCCATATCATTCAGTTTTCTATTAAAATGAACTCTAAAAATGTGTTTATTAACTACTAGTTATTGTATGATCCAATTCTAATAACATTATCTGTTTATCTAACCTTTTATCTGTATATAGGCATAGTGATGTCCTGAATAGTATTCACCTAGGTTTAGCAATAGTCATTTTTTGAGTGGTGATGGGGGTTATTTTTCACTTTATTTGTTGTGTTCTTCTTAATTGCTTGAATTTTTTTTAGTGATTTTTCACTTACCCAGTTTCTTGGTTAAATGTGATAAATAAAGAATGAGTTACATTGTTAAGCTATCAAATTTTAACAGACAAAACATAAATACTATAATTATCCAGGTGAACCAACAAATTTAAGATGCAGTATATCAAAGTCAAAAATCATTCAACGAAGGGAAGCAAAGAAAATAAATAAACTTTAG
The DNA here is from genome assembly GCA_963575145.1 of Galago senegalensis. Classification (NCBI taxonomy): domain Eukaryota; kingdom Metazoa; phylum Chordata; class Mammalia; order Primates; family Galagidae; genus Galago; species Galago senegalensis. The sequence goes on from CAUYTI010025748.1 coordinate 10,871, forward strand.
GCATTGTGAAATACAAAAGACTTAAATTCTGCTAAGGTCATTTCCTGCTCAATCAAACAATTAAATATGTTTATTTATAACACCTGGTTACCAAAGAGGGGCAAAAACTAGCTCACAGAAGATGCCTTAGGTAAAGCAGATAAATGAGCCTGAAAAAAAGAAAAAGAAGAAGAAGGTCCCAGGGATTTGAAACCGGCTAGTCCGTGATGGCACCACAAAATGTTACATGTGTTGTTAAGTGCTTTGTCTCAGTATTTTTGAAGGATCAGCTTACAGTAAAGTAAGAGGGGTTGCATATGTCAGAAACTTGTTGCTGATCATTAGAATCAACGTTTGGCCAGAAAATGCCAACTCTGTCAGAGCCAGAAACCTCTAACTTCCCAGATTTCTTGTTAAGAATATAAAATTTCTCAGCAATAGCTTTCCAAATACCACAATTTTGGCTAATCAGGACACAATTTTACAAAATAGATGTTCCAAGAATGTATGAATAGATATAATCAAAAAGGCAATTATATGTCCCTCATAGATGGAAGAAAGAATTATTTCTTAAACCAAAAGGCAATTAGCGTCTTGAGTGTTTGGCATGCCTCTGAGCTATAGGAACTAGCAGTAGCAGAGGGACATGTGGCCTTGCTGTCCAGTAAGACTAGAGTGAGGTCTTGAACCTCTTACTGCATTATGGAAATTGTGGTCAAGGAGAACATTACATGCAGAAAACATTGCTACAAACAACAGCTGCCAGTCACAAAATGCAAAGTACTATTGGTTACACATTTAGATTATAGTTGCAAACACAGAGAATAATCATATATTCCCATAAAGAATGTAGTCTGTGCCTTAAAAACAAACAGTAGATAACATACAGCTAGAGGGATATTTACTTAGATAGCAAATTCCTTAAGGTGTTTACTTAAAAAATTGTTGTCATTTCTTCAAGAAAGACATATGCTTTGATTGCTTGCAAGTGCTAGAAGTTATGCAATGAACCTATAAAAATCATATGAAGCACATGACTTAAATCTAAGCGGTCCTATCTTTTTTTAAAGTCATGAGTGACATACAAAGTACTGGTGACAATGTGGAGAAATGAGAACTTCGATACACTTATAGTGGGAGAATAACTTGGTATAACTACTTTGAAAAACTTTTTGGCACTATCCCTTAAAGCTGAATTTACACATGTCCTATGTATTTCTATTAAGTATATACCTAGGAGTAGAATTGCTGGGTCATAGATGCATAGATGGCAGGAAACATATATAGAAAATGTTTATAGCAACACTTTTTATAATAGCTGCAAAATGTAAACATTCCAAATCCTGAAAAATAGTAGAATAGATAATTGTAGTAAAAAAAAAAAAAAAAAAATCACGCAATGAAATACTATACAGCCGGGAAAACTGATCTATGATGTTAGAAGTCAGCACAGTTGTTACCTTGGATGTTAATATTTTAAAGATCATGAGGGGGTTGGGGGTGCTTGTAGCATTCTGTTTCTTGCTCTGGGTACTGGTTATATGGGTGTGCTCCATTTGTGAAAACTCAATGATCCTTACTAAGCCTATACCTATGAATATAATCAGTATTTGGTGTTCAGCCAATATTTGGTCTTTGACCAAGATGTAGTTAAAAATTCAAATGTACAATATATTTGAAAAATCACCAAAACTGACATGATAAAACAGGCAATAATGAAACTACTTTCTCATTTGTCATAAACATTCTGATCTTTCTCACTTTCCATTTCTAGACTGGGTGATATCAAGCAGATCTATGTGTATAGGAAGAAGGGGTGGGTTGTTGTCAAGAATGGTCAATTATCAGTAGTAGCCACAATAAAATATAAGAACCCAAGTAATAGAAGCACCATTTACTGAACATTTTGTTGTTAGATCATATAGATAAACCACATATGACAAGTGAAATAAAGTGGAGATGAAAATCATCTCCATGAGTGAGGCCATAAAAGGGTTTTTACCTAAAATATTGAAACCCACAGAACTTTCAAACTCAAAGGCCAGGCACATAATATAAACAAATAAAGTAGGCCAGATGAAATAACACTGGTGGGGGGGGTGTGGGAAAACTACAGAACATCTAAGCAGTGGTGCCCAGAGTAAGCATCTCAATCAGCTGCATTGGGACTAGGTAGAAATTCAAATTATCTGGTCCCCAATCCAGATCCACTGAATCAGAAACTCTGGCAGGGGGGCCCAGCAATCTTAGTTTTAACCAGCCCTTGAACTGTAACAGGCTTCATTCTGATGCATACTCAAGTGTGGAAACCACCGATCTAGATGTATACTAATTCTAAATTTTTAAAAAAATAATTTGGCCAGATATGTCCTATAGGTTGCCAATCTGTTTTTTTGTTTGTTTGTTTGCTTGTTTCATTTCAGATTGATAAAGGAGTACATATGATTAGGTTATATTGTTTGCATTTGCTAGGTAAAGTCTAAGTTGTAGTTGAGCTCTTCACCCACAGGCTGCCTATTTGTAACTCCCAATAAAAATCAAACAAAAAAGCAAAAAATAGAATTGTTTGTATAATTATGTCAATTCTGTATTTTCTCTTTCTAAGATGTGGTCAAAGTTTAGCCTAACTTTTATCCTTCCTAGGATTCGGGCATATCTGGATGTATCTGGAATCTGGTGGGATGGGCCTTATGGAATTCTATTCATAAGACATCACAAGTAACCTCCAGGAAAGAACTAATCCCAGTGGAAGAAAGAATGATTGTATACAGATTGTATTAAGACAACAGATAGGTGTGAACATGTCCCAGTATATCAATGATGTCCCCACTCAGATTGTTTCCAACCCAGCCTAGAGAACTAATTTATTCTTCCGACAAATAGCTATTGAACACCTATCTAGTCTGTCCTTGTGTCCTGTGACCCCAGGGTACTTGTAATATAAGACCTAGTAGAAGCTACAGGAGTTGTGTTTTTTTGCTACTCTTCGTAGGACGCAGACAGTGTAGCTTTTTTGTAGCATGAGTATTAATGTCAAAGGCAGCAGCTTTGGCTCGAGGACCATCAATATTTTTGATGCCTTTGAAGTTGTACTTTGAGCCTTGGAGGCATCCTTGCATGCGTCAGCAGCTGCAACAGTGGTGGCAGCACCTCTGATGAGCAGTGAGACATGGCTTGGAGGATTGGCTGCAGTTGCTTTTATCAGGCGAGGAGGATTGAGAAGCACATGGCAGCCAAGAGACCTGTTCTCAAAGCACACATGAGATACCTGAGCATTCCTGGCTGAAGTGTAAAGTGTACCTCCACAAAAGGTAGAAAAAGGCTATTTTATAGCTGTTGTTACTTTTCCATGAATTACACATAGAGGAATTTTTTTTATCCTAGAAAAATAAAGGGTTCTTAAATTTGAGCCTTTAAAACACATTTTTTTTTTTTTGTCTTGGCAACATTTAAAAAACTACATGTTGCTTCTTGTGATAAGGTTAACATAATATGCCTGGAGTAAACATGGTAGACTCAAAGATCAAATCTCAAACACTTGGCTTCAGTTTTTTGTTTCTTTTTTTTTTTTAAATGAAAAACAAGATCATTACAGGCTTTAGGACATTAGGTTTTAAAAAAAAAAAATCACAGCTCCCATTCCTAATGTTTTTCTCTCTCAAAACATCCCTAGAAAATCAAACAGCATTTCTGATGAGCTGTTCTTTGGCACCAATCAGTAACTTACTGCAAAGGAAAAAGAATTTTGGAAACAGCCACTCCTTTCCTGCCAGAATTTTGAGAGATTGATGCCCTTTTCTTTTGCTTCTACAATGCCTATAGGCTGCAGATTTTCAGTTACTTCCTGAAATCTTAAACTAAATTCTATCAAAACATGTTTGTTGTTCTCAGTAAAAAAATGTTTGGGAGGGAATCTGGAGACCATAATTCTCGGTAAGACCTAAGGAATTCCTCTAAGTAAACAGAATTTTCCACAAAGAGTCAAGTGATTGCTACACTGCCTTTAACTCAGTGTTTTATGATATCTGATGAGCAAGGCATGTGGTATGTCAATAGTCCATCCAGATAGCAATACCTTGCAGATTATCCAATTTTCTGGTGGAGCAAATTTTTTTTATTGCTGTTTACTTGAAATCAACTTTTTATGCCCAAGTGAACTGAAAGAGTCACTTTATTTTGATACTTCAGTTCTAGCCAACCCAGAGTATCCACAGCAGAATATGAGTGAGAGGGATAGAGGCAGAGTCAAGAGATTTCAGCTCTAACCAGCGATGTTTCTTTGGACAAGTCAGTTTCCCTATCAGGCTACTTTTCAGTATTTGTAAAATTGGCGGTGGGGCAAGTTGCCCCAGAGTTCTGTGACTAGAATTCTGCATTCTTTAACTCCTAGATGGAGAATTCTAATGATGGATTAGGTATGGTATCTGAAAAAGAAAAATTTCACTTGAAAGGATTCTCATAAACTAATTTATTTTTCTATAGAGAGCTAAAACAACATTCTGTGTGTCTTTGGGTATAGATGACCAGTATTATCACCAGTCAAGCAAAAGCTTGTTTCTATGTTAACTTAATAAAATTTAGCTTCCTAGAATATAAATTAAAACAGGAATAGGAAACATTTATTCAATTCTGTTTTTTCATACCATTTCTTTCATCCACACCCCTGGACCTTATCTCTTTCTCAGACCATTGTAATGGCCTCCTAAATGGTTTTCCCACCACAGGTCTCTTCCCCCAGTCCTTTTTACAGACGCTTTTGTACTTAGATTATCACATTGATTTTTTTTCCCAAGTACAGCTCTTCTCATATTCCTTTCATGTTCAAAAATCTTAATAGCTGTTGATTACAATATAAAATATGAACAAATTCTTATGACTTATAGGGCCCGGTGCTGTCTGACCCAAACTCACTTCCCATTCTGTGACCCATTACTCTTTGGACTTCTGAGTTCCCCACTCTTCCTGAACATGACCAGAAATGGTCTGATTCTGTGCCTTTTTCCCCACTGGTTCTTGCTTCCTGTTCCCACCTTTTGAGAGTCTACTTATCCTTAATGTTTAAGCTCAGGGTTCTGATAACATCTTTTTCCTGCTGCTCAGCTTTTCTTGGTCTCTCTCAACTGTAAGTGACCTATCTTTTTTTCTGAACTCCTGTGACAATTTATCTGCATCTCTACCACAAAAGTTATCACTTTCCACCTCACTTTTGTATAACAGATATTTGTGCTTGTATCTGATCTTCCTCACTAGATAATTAGTTTCATGAAGTCAGAAGTAATATTGTTTCATATTTTCAGTCCTCAAGGTACCTCCACTATGTTTGTACAATGAACAATTGATGTCAGCGTTACCCTGGAAATCTGAACTTGCCCATGGCCATCCTTCAACTGAATTAGAACCACTTACAGAGCATGTGGGTTTTTTGTGTGTTTGTTTTGTTTTGTTTTCAGTTTTTTGGCAGGGGCTGAGTTTGAACCCACCATCTTCAGCATATGGCACAGGCGCCCTACTCCTTTGAGCCACAGGTGCCACCCACAGAGCATGTTTTTAAATAAAGAAATTCCTTTCTTCATCTCTCTCTGTTTGTGTATCTACCTAATAATTTATTTTCTTATGTCTGGTTTTAGTGAGGTAGATTAGGAAAAAACAAAAATGAGAAAAGTACAATAACTTAAACTGCTGATTTAGCAGGTGATTTCTAGTTCCCCTTCTTCAGAAATTGTGCTGTCGTCAGCTTTTGACAGTAGTTTAGGTCCATATATGTTTGCATACTGTGATGTTCAAATGTTTGTTAAAGCTGACGCAACTCTGTGAGAAAGATCAACATTAACTGTGGATGGAGCATACAAGGTTTAATCTAATGAGGTGAAGAATTTACTCAGGACATTGCTTCATGTGAAAAGGTCATGCTTTTGAGAGGGTATGATGTAGCAATGAGTAGCAATTCAAAGGAAAATGTGCACTTAAATGGGGACAGTTAGATATAAACGACTGGTCACGCAATAGGGCTCATTTATATACAATATATACAGATATAATTAGATGATATATGTAAGTATCATCTTTTAAACCACTTTATTTATTTCTAGACTTTTTGTGGTGTTTTCCAATTTTCATACAAATTCTTTATCTTTAAATTAATTTAGTCCAGGTGCAGTGGCTCATGCCTGTAATCCTAGCACTCTGGGAGGCCAATGTGGGTGGTTTGCCTGAGCTCACAGTTTTGAGACAAGCCTGAGCAAGAGCGAGATCCTGACTCTAAAAATAGCCGGGCATTTTGGCAGGTACCTGTAGTCCCAGCTGAGGCAAGAGAATTGCTTGAGACCAAGAGTTAGAGGTTGCTGTGAGCTATGACACCACAGCACTCTACCAAGGGTGACAAAAAAAATAGCCGGGTGTTGTGGCAGACGCCTGTAGTCCCAGCTACTTGGGAGGCTGAGGCAGGAGGCTGAGGCAGGAGACTCGCTTGAGCTCAGGAGTTGGAGGTTGCTGTGAGCTGTGATGCCACAACATTCTACCCAGGGGGACAGCTTGAGGCTCTGTCTCAAAAAAAATAAAGTTTCTGTTTATGTCTTTTACTCACTTTTTAATATGGTTGTTTGATTTTTTTCTTGCTGATTTGCTTGAGTTATTTGTAGATTTTGGATATCAGCCCTTTATATTCTTAGCATGCAGATAGCATGCAGATATTTTCGCCCATTCTCTATTTACTCTACTGATTGTGTCCTTGGTTGTGCAGAAACTTTTGATTTGATCAAGTCCCACTTGTTTATTTTAGTTGTGCTGTGATTGCTTTTGAGGTCTTCATAAAATCTTTCCCAAGGCCAATATCTATACAAGATTTTCCAACACATTCTTCTAGAATTCTTATAGTTTGATGCTTCAGGTATCTTTTATCCATTGTGGATTAATTTTTGTAAGTGATGAGAGGTACAGATCCTGTTTCAGTTTTTTACATGTGGCTATCCAGCACCATTTATTGAATAGGGATTCTTTTCCCAGTGTATGTTTTTATCTTTGTTAAAAATCTAATGGGAATATGAGGATGGTTTCATCTTTTTTTTTTTTTTTTTGAGACAGAGTCTCACTTTGTCACCCTGGGTAGAGTGCTATGGCATCACAGCTCACAGCAACCCCAAACTCACAGGCTTAAGCGATTCTCCTGCCTAAGCCTCCCAAGCAGCTGGGAGCACAGGCACCCACCACAATGCCCAGTTATTTTTTGGTTGCTGTTGTCATTTTTGTTTAGCAGGCCCAGGCTGGGTTTGAACCTGCCAGCTTGGTATATGTGACCAGCGCACTTCCCATTGAACTTTGGGTGCTGCCCCGAGGATGGTTTCATCTTTGAGTTCTCTGTTCTGATGCATAGGTCTATGTCTCTGTTTTTGTGCCAGTTACTATACCCTTGTATAGCTTTAAGTCTGATGAGCTTCTTGTTTTGTTCTTATTACCTAAAGTTGCATTGGCTAGTCAGGGGCTAATGTGGTTCCATACAAAGTATAGAACTAGTGAAGATGTGTGAAAAATGGCATTGATATTTTGATGGGGATTGCATTGAATCCGTAAATTACTTTGGGTAGTATAGCCATCTTAGTAACGTTGATTTGACCAATCCATGAGCATGATATATTTTTATACCTGTTGATATCTTCCGTAATTTCTTTTCCTCAGTGTTTTATAGTTTTCCCTATAGAGATCTTTCACTTTCTACGTTAAATATATTCTTAGGTATTTTATTTTCTTTGTTAAATCTCCGTTTGACTTTGGCATAAATAAAAGCTACTAATTTGAAGCAAAAAATTGGTTCTTTGAAAAGATAAACAATGGCTCAACCGGCTAAGGTGCCAGCCACATACATCTAAGGTGGCGGGTTCGAATCCCCAGCTCGGACCCGCCAAACAACAATGATGGCTACAACCAAAAAAATAGCCGGGCGTTGTGGCAGGCGCCTGTGGTCCCAGCTACTTGGGAGGCGGAGGCAGGAGACTCGCTTGAGCCTAGGAGTTGGAGGTTGCTGTGAACTGTAATGCCACGGCACTCTACCCAGGGGGGCAGCTTGAGGCTCTGTCTCAAAAAAAAGAAAAGAAAAAAAGATAAACAAAACTGATAAGCCTCTCGCTAGATTAATCAGAAAGAGAAAAGAAAGGACTCAAATAAATTAAATTAAAAATGAAAAAGGGGAAATTACAACAGATATCACAGAAATACAAAATATCATCTTGGAATACTATAAAAATCTCTGTGCTCACAAACTTGAAAATTTGGATAAATTTTTGCAAACACACAACCTCTGTAGGATGAATCAGGAAGATAAACAACTCCTCAACAGACCGATATCAAGCACCAAAATTGAAGCTGCAATAAAAATCTTCCAAGAAAAAAAATCCCTAGACCCGACAGTTTCACACTCAAATTTTACCAAGCCTACAAAGAAGAGCTTGTACCTATACTGCAGAAATTATTCCTTAACATTGAGAAGGAAAGAATCCTCCCTAACTTGTTCTACAAAGCCAATATCACCTTGATACCAAAGCCTGGAAAAGACACAACTAAAAAAGAAAACTACAGATTAATATCCCTTATGAGTCTAGATTCAAAAATCTCAATACAATTTTAGCTAACTAAATTCAGCTATACATCAAAAAAAATAATTTATGTGGCTGGACACAGTGGCTTACAGCTATGATCCTAGCACTCTGGGAAACTGAGGCAGGTAGATTGCTTGAACTCAAGAGTTTGAGATCAGGGTGGCACCTGTGGCTCAGTGAGTAGGGCACTGGCCCCATATACTGAGGGTTGCGGGTTCAAACTCAGCCCCAGCCAAACTGCAACAAGGAAATAGCCAGGCATTGTGGTGGGCGCCTCTAGTCCCAGTACTCGGGAGGCTGGGGCAAGAGAATCATCTAAGCCCAGGAGTTGGAGGTTGCTGTGAGCTGTGTAACACCACAGCACTCTACCAAGGGTGATAAAGTGAGACTCTGTCTCTACATAAAAAATAAATAAATTTAAAAAAAAGAGTTTGAGACAACCTGAACAAAAGCATGACCCTATCTCAGAAAAAAAAAAAAAAAAAAAGAATTCATCATGACCAACTGGGCTCCATCCCAGAGATGTAAAGATGTTTCAACATACACACATCTATAAATGTAATCCACCACATAAACAGATGCAAAAACAAGGAACATATGATCCTTTCAATAGATGCAGAAAAAGCACTTAACAAAATTCAGCATCCTTTTATGATAAGAACACTTAACAAAATAGGCATATGAGGTAATCTCCAGCAGGATATACCCTCTAATTTTCTAAGAATAGTGCAGAGGGAAGACACAAATGTTTGGTATAACCATATGACTGAGAGTCCTGGGCGGGCAGACACTGTTAAAGTATGGCAGTGATGGCAGTGTGGCCTTGACTCAGGTTCCAACGGGTATTTATTGGAATTCAAAGAAGTATAAGGAAAAAGTTACAAAAAATGTCACAATGTGTAGCAGAATGTGCATACATGACTGTTTTTCTGGATTACTTTACGTTGGTGTGGGAATGCCTCATTTGACACCTGCTGTTTACTGGTCTGACTAGTCTCTGCCTTAGCTATTTCTGTCTAGCTTAGTGATTTCTTTGTTGTGCATATGGCTGCAACTGTTGCTGCTGACATATATGCCCTTTGCTATGCATGTGACTGCAGCTTTGTTACAGTCACACATACCTAACTAGTGCTACTGCCCTGGACATCCTGTTCCTTATGTATATCTTGAGATGTCTTTGTTACATGTTTCCCCACATGTATTATCTATGGTTTATAATGTTTCACTTAATCACAGTCACATAGCAAACAAACAATATTAAGGTTAAGCATAATGAGGATTGCAGTGATCTCTCATTTCTCCACATTCATTGATTAATATTTTATAAAAGACAATTTGAATTTGTTCTTCCACAGCATAGATGGGACTTAGCTCAAAATTATAAAGGCCATATATGAACAAATTGACAGTCCACATCATATTGAACAGGGAAAAATAGGGGTCATTCCCACTCAGAACTGGAGCCAGGCAAGGTTACCCACCCTCTCCATCTCTGTTCAACATAGTGCTAGAAGTCCTAGGCAGAGCAATCAGACAAGAGAAGGAAATGAAGGGTATCTAAATGGGAAAGAAGAGGCCAAATTATCACTCTTTGCTGATGATATGATCTTATATCTATAAAATCTCCAAGATTTGATCAAGAGATTTCTGGAATTGATAAATAAATTCAGTAAAGTCTCAGGCTACAAAATAAATGTACACAAGTTAGCTTGTAGTTTTAAAGTACTTTAACTTCTGTTAACTCATTTGATTCTTGTGTTTTTTTGCCAAGCATATTTATATTTTATACATATTTGTAAATATTCATCCACCACAAAAATAAAATTTCCATTATTTATTATTTATTATTTATTTTTTTATTAAATCATAGCTGTGTACATTAATAAAAGCACATTAATAAACATTTCCATTTCTTATAAATGAATGGATTTCTCTTGGACATCCTTGCTAGCTCTTAAGTTCTTTCTCTGTCCTCTTTTTTTCTAATATATTTTGTCCAGTTCTCCAGAGCTATCCTTATATGTCCAATTTTCCTGACTTTTTGTATATCTATAGTTCTTGATGTTTTTGCTATATGACTATTTTCAAATCAATGATTTGTTCTTCATTTTTCTCCCTTCCTCTGAATAAGATTTATAAGCTTTTTCTTTAAAACTATAATTCACTTCTTCCCCCTAATCTTGACTAAGTTGTTCTAAAAACATTTGGTCATAGCCCAGACAATGGTAGTTGCTGTCCCTATTCTGAATATTTTTATTGTAGAACCATAATTTGTTCAATAAAACATTTTGTAAGATACTTCTGTTTTATATTATGAGTAATATATACTAGTTATATTTATTTTTTTGTTTCCTATAGCCTCATAAAGATTGGTTTAATATTCAGTTTATTAGTTTAGTTCTCAGGTTTATTATTTTTTTTCTTTTACAAATATATATATTTTGAGTTCGTTGTTTGATAAAAAAAAAAAAAATGAGACTGAATCTCACTCTCTTCCTCTGGGTAGAGTGCACAACTCACTGCAATCTCAAATCCCTGGGCTCAAATGATCCTCCTGCCTCAGCCTCTCATGTAGCTGGGACTACAGGCATGTGCCTGGCTAATTTTTTCTATTTTCAGTAGAGACAGAGTCTTACTCTTGGTCAGGCTGGTTTGAACTCCTGACCTCAAGCAAGTCACCCATCTGAGTCTCCCAGACTCCTAGATTACAGGCGTGAGCCACTGCACCGGCCTACAAATCATCTTTCTTTGCCACAATTTGCAATTCCGTTTTGGATAGGTGGAATTTGAAGCTTAATCTCCAATAGGTGGATTTCCTGTTGTTTCAGAGTGCATACCTAATCTATTCTTTTTTTTTTTTTTGAGACAGAGCCTCAAGCTGTTGCCCTGGGTAGAGTGCTGTGGCATCACAGCTCACAGCAACCTCCAACTCCTAGGCTCAAGCAAGTCTCCTGCCTCAGCCTCCCAAGGAGCTGGTACCACAGGTGCCGGCTTCAATGCCTGGCTATTTTTTGGTTGCAGCCATCATTGTTGTTTGGCAGGCCTGGGCTGGATTTGAACTTGCTACCTTAGGTGTATGTGGTTGGTGCCTTAGCCACTTGAGCCACAGGCACCGAGCCACCTAATCTATTCTTTATCTTCAATGCTATTTTAGTCCTCTTTATGTTTTATTTTGTTTGCATTCATAACAGCTTGTCTTATTCTTTATATGCTTTACATGCTTGCATTCTTTCTATGGACAAATGATGCTGTTAAAACTGTAATTGCATAGCATCCTTTTCATATCCCCCCAGTGTGTCTCCCTATACATTCTTGGGAGAGTGTCTACACACTACAATATCATAAAAATATGTAGTCACATGAAGCCTTACCTCTCTCCCTTCTTTCCTCACTTACTCATGGACAGTGGGGATTCTGTTCATATATCCATGTAACATCCTCTTTGATTTCAGCAGTTTATCTCTTGCTTTTTCACTCTTTATGGGTTTTCTGCATTTTTTTTTGGAAACTGAGTCTCACGCTGTCACCTTGGTTGAGTGCTATGGCATCATAGCTCACAGCATCCTCAAATTCCTGGGCTTAAGTGATCATTTTGCCTCAGCCTCCCAAGTAGCTGAGACTATAGGCACCTGCCACAACACCTGGCTAGTTTTTCTATTTTTAGTAGACATGGACTCTTGCCCTTGCTCAGGCTGGTCTCCAACTCCTGAGCTCAAGCAATTCATCTGCCTTAGCCTCCCAGAGTGCTAGGATTACAGGTGTGAGCCACCACACCTGGCCTACTCTCTATGGTTTTAAAAAGAAAATCATCATTTGTTCAAGTACTAAACTTTTTTTGATCTAAACCAAACAAGCATACTTCCTATTACCGTCATTTGGTATCCTATTTTTTCTGTAGTCCCTTTTCTTTTGCTTTCCCTGTACCATTTGATGACATGTCTGAATACTTCTTTAGATTACAAGTTGTTTTGAAGACAAAAACCAGATTGTATTCATTTTTTTCTGCCTTCCATATCCCCCCACAACCATAGCATCCAATACTCAATACAGCACATTATACATTGTAATGTTTCAGCAAAATAGTTGTTAAATATGCTTTTTAAAATATTTGTTTCTTTTATCAGTCAGCTACTTCTCACTTATTGCCATGCCACTGGAACTTTTGTGTCTTACTTTACTCTATTTTGTGAACCTTCCTAATAGTATTTTTGCAAAGCTACATTACTATGGGTACAGGGTTGCCTTAAAGGATGATGGAAATGTCTGAACTAGTTAAAGATGATAGTTGCACAATATGGTGAATATTCTAAATGCTACTAGATTGTACATTTTAAAATGGTTAATGGGGCCAGATGTGATGGCTCATGCCTACAACTCTAGCTATTTGGGAGGCCAGGTGGAAGGATCTCTTAAAGCCAGGAGTTCAAAATCAGCCTGGGCAATAGTGAAACTTGGTCTCTAGAAAAAAAAATTTAGAAGTAGCCCCTCGCCCCCATATTGGTACATGCTTCCACCATAGTAAGGAGAGGATCACTTGAGGCCAAGAGTTTGAGTTTGCAGTTAGACTCTAGACTCTAGCCTGGGTAACAGAGGGAGACCCTATCTCAAAAATAGAATAGGATAGAATAGGATAGGATGGGGTTAGTGGGTTAATTAATGGTATGTGAAGTTTACCTCAATTTTAAAAACTGCATTTCTATGAGTTAGAAATGCAAAAACTTCCAGTTTATAAACAGTCTCATTCTTGTCTTTTAAAATACTTCTAGTACTTTTCTTTCATGGACTTGGCTATTTCTCCTTTCTCTCACATACCATTGAAAGCAACAGTGAAGTGTGAGTTCAAGGCAACTGTCCAGAGATTTTGTAGAACTCAGCAGAAAGGCTTTCAACATTGGCACAATTTATTTTTTTAGCTATGTGGGTCACTATGAAAATTTTGAGCCAGACTGTATTATGGTCCATTATTTCATTTCCAAGAAACACAGTGGACAGCATCCTTTCTGATTCAGCTGTGCAAGTTCCAACTCGCTGGGCTTTTTGATGTTGCTGGGAGGACTTCATTCATTTCTATCCATGCAGAATTTACATTTCTTGATTTTTGTGTATCTTAAAACTTTCCTAGTGATCCATGTATCTTTCCTCCTAATAAATCATTATCTTTTCATCCTTTTAACAGTACTCTTCTATTAGTGCCCATTCTCTTTCCTTTTCTCAGTACTTTTTCCTGCTCTTAAATAGAACTTTGCCTTACCATGGCAGTCACCTGTCTCCTGGAGACTTTCTAAAGAAGACAGTACTTTTAGAGAAAGTAAGCCATTAAGGGAGTACTTGTCCCTGACACAGACCTAACCATTCCTTTCTATTTTCATGGAGAGAGGTAGCATATTGGCCTTCAGAAACAGAAGGGAGAATAGTTTTCTTCCTGTGGGTTTCTAAAGTTAGGGAGCCTCAGTTCAGATCTTGGTTATGTCACACATTAGCTATGTGGTCTTGGATCAGTCAGGTGGCAAGTCAACTTTTTAATGTAAAAAATAGGAATAAAATAATCCTGCCTACCTCCTAAGGTCCTTGTGAAGATTGAATGAGATCATTCATATAAATGTCCCTTGGCATTCATACACATGCACGTGTGTTAAGTATCTCTGTACACACTTAGTCTTTTTCTAGTTCTCCTGTAACCTTTGAAATTACTCCTTACCTTTTGACTACAAACATTGAGCTAGCTACTTGTGCTCCCTGCCTGGAAGAATGATTCTCTCATCCCCACTGTACATAAATAAATGTCAGCTGGGGAAGCATGAGGTGGAAAAATGAGCAAGGACCATTTTTGATGAATTTCACCCTTCCAAGAAAATAACACAGGAGTAGGTATTGAGCACAGGGAAAAAAAGCAACCTTCATATGATAAAATTTGTAATTGCTCTCTATGATCTTTATTTTTTGACTGCTAAATTTTATTAATTTCACAAAGTAACATTAGGAAACCTAACTTTTGTGCTGAAATTTGGTTAAAACTGCTTTATCCCCTTTAGTCTAAGGGAGGAGAAAGCCTTGAACTATAGATGAAAGTTATTCTGCCTGTTGAATAAGAAAATAGAAAGCTGAGTTGCACAATATTTCTGATTTGTTTTTAGCATGAAAGTGAAATCACCTGATGTTCTATCAGGAGAAGGCAGTATTCAGAGAAACAGGGAAAGAGCTCTGAATTGGGGATCAGGAGAGGAAGGTGCTGGCCCTGACACTAACTGGGTGACCTTCAGCAGGCTACTTTTTCTAGCTGGGTCTATTTGTTTATCTGAATGATGCAAGCGCTAGAGGTTCCTCACCCTCCATTTTGTAATTTTTTATTTAAAAACTCCTTTACATAGAACAACTCCACTCCCAAAGAATTTTAAAACTTTTATCATTTTATGTGGTATATTATGAAATGGTTTTAGGTACAAAAACATTTTAGATCAGTATTTTAATAAATAATAGCTTAACATAATTTTATCAAATCATTAATATATAATCAGAATCCTGTATTCCCTTTTGTGACAACACTGGGTTAGAAAACAAAGAATTAAATGATCACCAATTTAATGTTTTATTCAGAACATAGATATATATATTTTTAAGACAAGAGTCTCATTATGTTGCCCTCAGTAGAGTGCTATGACATCACAGCTCACAGCAACCTCAAACTCTTGGGCTTAAGTGATTCTCTTGCCTCAGCCTCCCAGGTAGCAGGGCCTACAGGCACACGCCACTATGCCCAGCTATTTTTTGTTGCAGATGTCATTGTTTAGCTGGCCCAGGCCAGGTTTGAACCTGCCAGCCTCAGTGTATGTGGCTGGTGCCACAACCACTGTGCTACAGGTGCTGAGCCAATGATGGCCTTTCAACAAATGGTGCTGAAGCAATTAGACATCCAGAAGCAACAAAATGAACTTCAGCCTAAACCTCATACCTATACAAAAATTTATTCATAATGGACCACAGAGTTGTTTGTTTTTTGAGACAGAGCCTCAAGCTTTCACCCTGGGTAGAGTTCTGTGTCATCATAGCTCACAGCAACCTCCAACTCTTGGGCTCATGCCATCCTCTTGCCTCAGTTTTTCTATTTTTAGTAGAGATGAGGTGTCTCAGTCTCATTTTTGTTCAAGCTAGTCTCAAGTTCATGAGCTCAAGCAATCCACCCACCTTGGCCTCCTAGATTGCTAGTATTTTGGTTGCAGTTGTCATTGTTGCTTAGCAGGACCAGGTCAGGCTCGAACCCACCACCAGTATGTGGCTGGTGCCCTACTAATTGAGCTATGGGCACCAAGCCCCAGAACATATTTTTTGAAAGGAACACTTTATTTAGTAAAACGTGGCACTATGATTAATTGCTTTTCTCTTAAATTCTGATATTGAAGAGATTATCATGAGTTTGGATGATATGGAGTGAACTCTTTGAGGGATATAAGATAGTCTTGTTCAAAAGTCATACAAAGTATGTCAGCATAGATTCTTACAAAACATGGGTAAGGATATTTTTGGTAGAAATGTACCATTTTTGTTGCTAATTCTAAAACGAGATTAGATAAATAGATGGAGAATAAGTTACTTTATAACTTCTAAAGTATTTTCAGTTTATGTTGAAGAGACTATATATTGAAAACTTCTTGGCTGCTTGTTGGAATTCAGAAAGAAGCTGTCTGTGAGTGGCACAGGAGCGGAGCACGGAGTGAAAAGATGCCAACACTGAAGTCCTAAGGCCCATAAGCAAGTCTTGATGCCCAACTAGCATTGGAATAACTGAGCAAATCACCTAACCTTGAACTTACCAGTAAAAGGAGGATAATTATATATCTATATCCCAGGGTTATTGTAAGATTGAAATAAAATTAAGGACAGGAATATGACATTACTTTGAAAAAGAGTCATGTGAGCATTTATTGTTACCATGTAGTATTTGGCAGAACTAGGGTGAGATTAATGAGGTGCCAGCTTAGGGCTCGAAATTTAAGGAGGCCCTCCCTCTCAGGATCATACAAGCGCAAGGTCAGTCTCGAGAATGAAGGCCTCCTTAAATTTAGAACCCAGGCTACTTATTCCTCTAACCCTTGGCCAGTTCAGCCAAGCCAGTTCTATGAACAGGAGCCATATAGTTCCAGATACAGATTCTGTTTCTGAAAGACTATTTTTTGTTCATATATACTTAGTAGGTCAGAAGCAAATTTTTCTTCTTGTTTCCAAAAACTATAATGCTGCTGCTAGAATGAAATAATCTTTCTTTAAATCAATCTTTCTTTTTTTCCTCCCTTTCTCCCTACCTCCCTTCTCTCTCTCTCATTATGCTACTTTTATCTCTATGCATAAATATTACAAGATAAATTCATTTTATCTTCAGACACTCTCCTAGAGATAGTGTTTCATTATAATGTATTGCTAAATAATACCATGTCTATTTTGTTATTTTCTGAAATTTGTAGTATTGAGGGGAAGGGTCTTTTGCCTTCAGTTACTTTAAATTATTTACTTCCAAGTTAGAAGCTATTTACTTGGCAAGTAAAAAGTTTATCATTAACAAAATTCCAGAGAAGATTGAGTATGAAAGCAGTTCTTTTGGCCTCGGAGCCAGTGTTCTAAAAACAAAAATGAGTTGCCCCTCTGTACAAACTGATTTTTTAAGAACTATTCACATGCTCACGTGACTGGTGAAGGTAGGCTTTTCAGGGGAGCAATTCAGTGACAAACTTCTCATTCATTGAATTCTTTAAACAAGAGAAGCTAGTGTTACTGGTTACAGTTTTAGAGCTTTCTAAAATTACTTGCTAGTAGAATTTTAAACTTTGTTGCCCACTTCTCCATTTTGGTTTCTTCATGCTACTATTAAAAAGTTTGACCCACTCTTAAATTTCACCTCATAATACCCTGTGTGTGTCTTTTAAATATTTGCAGATACTCAGATTTTATATCCTAAATTTTTATATTCTCTCATACTCCCATAAGCGTTGTTATTGTTTTACTTAATGGTATTTTGAAGCTAAATATGTCACAGAGAAAGTGTGATTTTAAAAGAAAGAGATTTGAAAATATAGTAAGGCGGCTCGGCGCCTATAGCTCAACCGGCTAAGGCGCCAGCCACGTACACCTAAGGTGGCAGGTTCGAATCCCCAGCCCGGACCTGCCAAACAACAATGACGGCTGCAACCAAAAAATAGTCGGGCGTTGTGGCGGGCACCTGTGGTCCCAGCTACTTGGGAGGCGGAGGCAAGAGACTCTCTTGAGCCCAGGAGTTGGAGGTTGCTGTGAGCTGTAATGCCATGGCACTCTACCCAGGAGGACAGCTTGAGGCTCTGTCTCAAAAAAAAAAAAAAAAAAAAAAGAAAAGAAAATATAGTAAGGCTCAATGACTAGTAAAATCTGTAGATGCAGGAGAATTGACAAATAGATTCTATAGGAAATGTGACCACAGTGAGAGTACAGATGAGGTTCTTTCAAAGAGTGCATGTTTTGCACTCTTTAGTAGTTAATAAGAAGAAAAAAGGCTCAAGGTCATTTTAAAGTCTATTAGTTTAATGGAAAGTTAGATAGATAAATGAAATATGGTATTTTTCCCCTATTTTTTCCTACCATGAAAGGTAGATTATGTTTACCTATTCTGTGCAAGAATTCCAGCATAGCAATGAATAACTGCATGCATCAGATTAAATGCACCATTCAGGTATTTTTCTTTTATTACTCAAAAGTCTGTATTTTGGGATTTATAATTTATCTGTCATATAAATTTTTCAAATTGAGCAGGACAAAACAATTTATGTGCTAAATGTGTAAACTATTCATTAAAGATGAAGGAATTTCAAATTGAAACATAGATAGCAAATTGCTGAAATCCCATACAAATTTACCAGAAGTTTAAAATGTACTGGACATTGAAATTACAGAAGATTTTTTTCTCCTTTCTTAATGTTTTTGAACTTTGCTAGATTTTCTTAAGGAGCACATTTACTTTCATATTCAAATTAACAAACAATATAAGAGTATAGAAAAATAAAAATGCTTTCACATAAAGATTTGCAATTCATGTTGCCTCACGTTTTTTGGAGGTATGCTAGGATCTCATTAGTGAGTCAAATCAGCAATGGGTGGAGCCAAAGGTGCTGCTCACCAGCTGTTCAAGTTGGGTGGTGGAAAACTCGGGTACTGTCCACAGTGGAATTAATATGCTGTCACTCATCCATCATGCAACAACTATTTATAGAATGCCAACTTTGTGCAAAGCATTCCATGAGGGTCTAGGCAGCCAAGGACGAACTCCAACATGGAGCTTCATTTCTGAGAGATTTCTTTAGTTAGCATTATGATAATTTATGCAAAGAAACTATAAGATTCTAAGACAGTTTGTAATAGCAGAACCTGGCCAGGTCAAAAGGTAGGGAAACTATAAAGGGAGGTTATGAAGAGATGACATGCAGTTTGACATCTGAGGGTAGCAAGAATTTTCCAAGCATGAGGGTATAGGAAAGGGAGCATTCTAGGAGGAGGGAATGGCTTGTGGGAAGTCCTACAAATAGGAAAAAGTTTGTCAAGATCAAGAAACTGGAAAACCATTGTGGCTGCAGCTAGGAGAATGAGAGGGTTAACTGTTGTGAGGTTTTAAAATTTATTTACATTAAAAAAAACCAAAAACATGCTGGGCTGGGTACAGTCCCAAAACACTTTGGGAGGCCAAGGCAGGAAGATTGCTTGAACCCAGAAGTTCGAGGTCACAGTGAGTCAAGATCATGGAGCTGCACTCCAGCATAGGCAACAAAGGGAGACCCTGTCCCAAACACAACAAATAAAAATAAAAAATCACTCTGACCAAAGAGTCAAGGTGGGATGCAGGAAGCCCTGTAGGAGGCCTCTGTTGCAGTTCAGGTGGGAGAGAGCAGTGGTTTGTGTGATCCTGGGGCATCAGGCTTGGGACATAATAGAAAATTACCAGAGTTAACAAAGGTGGTAGAATTGAGACAAATTGCTGCTTGGTTGGTTATGGGAGACAGGACATTGTTAAGGATGACTCTCATTAGCTGGCTTATATAAACAGCCAGGATGCCACCCCTCATGACACCTCTCCTAAGTGGGCAAATCAAGAACACTCATTATCATTGTACAGGTTTGCAAATAAATAAAACAAGGAATCCAGTGGCAGTTCCATTTATGCTGTCATGCCAATTCTTCTTGACTGCTATCTGAATCAGTGTTTGAATTATGAAAACAATCATTGTCATTTAGATCCTGCCTTATAAAAGGAAGCCTGTTAAAGAACTCTGTTGGTTTCAGGGTTTTCTGTTTGAATGTCCCTATTAGCACTTGAAATGTCAGTGAGATATTATCTTGCTATTGACATTTCAGGCTCCAAGTTAATGACTATCTGTCAGGTATGGCAGTGTACTCAGAGAACTGTTAACTGTTTCTGACTAAGGGGAATTCAGCTTTAAAAACATATAATGTAATTTAGATGTTCTATTCAGGACATTTCATTGGGTTGTGTTAATATTTAGTTTCTTATTCTGATGGTGTTGTTTGCCCTCTGTATTGATTATGTTTAACTGTTTTATATAAATGACTTCATCCCTAGCAGGAATTCCCGAAGAACAGTACAGCATATACTATATTTAGAGGTTTCAGGAATGCTGTTTGTGTTCAAGTGCTCAGCTTTAATTTTTTGCAGAAATCACCTCACATTAGGGGTCAATTGAAAGAGACACATTGGTGTTATCTTCTTTGTATGAAAAAATTACTGGGGGAAACTAAGTAGAAATTTGGCACAGCCTGGCTAAGCCATAGCAGGTATTTTATCATGGTTAAAAATCCCACATTCTAAATATCTAGGGAATCTGCCTTGAGAATAAAAAAAAAAAATTCAGATAGCATATTTCAATTCAATTCAGCCTTTCTTTCTTTCTTTGTTTTTTTTTTTTTTTTTGAGAGAGTCTCATTTTGTCACCCTAAGTAGAGTGATGTGGTATCACAGCTCACAGCAACCTCAAACTCTTGGGCTTAAACGACTCTCTTGCCTCAGCCTCCCAAGTAGCTGGGACTATGGGTACCCTCCACATTGCCCAGCCGTTTTTAGATACAGGATCCCACTCCTGTTCAAGCTGGTCTCCAACTCCTGAGTTTAAGCAGTCCACCTGCTTCAGCCTCCCAGCGTGTCAGGATTAACAGGTGTGAGACACTGCACAGGCCTCTTTGGCTTCCTTTTATCCTGAGTTCTTTTTAATCTCCAAAGGACTATTTAAGTACTTAGGATTTACATTATGCTATTAAAAATTAGGTTTTTGATATGACTTGAGATAGACCCATCTTGTTTCTTTCTTGTCTAAATTCAGCATTGTATTTTTTTTTTTTTGCCTTTTTTGCTGTATAGGCAAGAATGCTCTTTTTTCTCCCTTAAAAATGAACCAATTATAATTTTCCATTTGAAAATAAATTTTGTCATACACAATTCCCTGTTTTCTAGGTCATTCATTTTCCTAAACAACTCAAGATCTCACTTAGAATTTTGTTAGCAGCTCCAAATTATGGTACACTGTAATTTTCTGGGTTTTTTTTGTTGTTGTTGTTGTTTGTTTTTGAGACAGAGTGTCACTTTGTCACCCTCGGTAGAGTGCCATGGCTCACAGCAACTTCAAATTCTTGGGCTAAAGTGATCTTCTTGCCTCAGCCTCCCCAGTATCTGGGACGACAGGTACCCACCACAATGCTCAGCTATTTTTAGAGATGGGTCTCACGCTGACTCAGGCTGGTTTCAAACTTTCAAGCTCAAGCAATCCACCCATCTTTGCCTCTCAGAGTGATAGGATTACAGGTGTGAGCCACTGCACCCAGCCTTGTAATTTTCCTTGAAGGTGAAAAGCGATAAGTACGGGACTAAGTTCATCCTTTGGCCTGAGGCTATTATGCCAGAATCCTAAAAATTGAGTGTTATCATGTTATTTCAACTAATCCATAGTGCTGACCTTTTCCTCCACCAAAGAATATCCAGAGACTTCACATGTCAATCACCATAACCTCTGATTCTTAAAGACAGAAAAGCAATAAAGACAGCTATAAAAATCACTTCTTATTCAAATATTTAAGTTCACAGTCTTGTTTTTGCATGATTGCTTTATTTTTTAAAAGGCATTTCATAACTGCAGAAGTATGGAGATGTCAAGTTGATCAAAACATCAATAGGAGATTTTTTTGCTGAATGCTTGTATGAATATTATCACAATATATTTATTTTTATTGTTGATAAAAAATATTTTGCATTTCATAGAGAACAACCTGAAATCTGCATCATGACTTGACAGTTACATAGAGGTTTACGGTATGTCCATCTCAACAGCATGGTTCTGGAGCTTGGGGACCCACATGCACACTCAGGCAGGAATTCTGAGGGAAGAAGGAGGCACAGCAGGAGTGTTCCAATACTTTCTCAAAGAAAAGAAAGTAGAGCATTCTGAGTCACTGAAAACCTGAGCAGATGGAGCTTCTGAAACAAATACTATACTGTGAGCTCTTAGGGAAGGGGCAGGAAAACAGGCAGGAAAAGGACATTGATAAATAAGGAGGCATTTTCTTGAGGCAGGGAATAGAATGAGGAGAGAAGCTTACTATTTTTTTTTTTTTTGAGACAGTGTCTCACTGTCTTGCACCTAGTACAGTGCCATGGCGTCATAGCTCACAGCGACCTCAAACTCTTGGGCTTAAACAATTCTCTTGCCTCAGCCTCCCAAGTGGCTGGGACCACAGGCACCCACCACAGCACCTGGCTATTTTTTTGTTGCAATTGTCAAAAAATTGGCCTTTTAGCACAGGCCAGCTAAAACAAACCCACCAGCTTGAGTATATGTGGCCGGGCATCCTACCCACTGAGCTATAGCTGCCTATTTTTTAATTGTTGGGGATTCATTGAGGGTACAAAGAACTAGGTAAACTGATTGCATTTGTTAGGTAAAGTCTCTTATAATTGTGTTTCATCCCCAAGAGGTATGTCACACCCAATGCCCTCAGCCCCAGGACCTGATACTCAAAGGAAATCATGTCCAATCTTGAATCATTTCCCAGTTCAAAAAGAGGTGCTAGTACCTCTAGAATCAGACCATGAAGCTTTCATACTGATCATTCCTGAGTCCCTGATCTATGCCCCGTAGCACATAAAAGGGATGAGGGGAAGGTCAGAGGTAGTGACTGTATTCTTTGGAAATAAAAAACATAATTCACATTAGGGACTGATAAAAACCCAATTGCTGGGAAAGACCATAGTTCAGACAGACTTGGTGAAGTAGGGACTATAGGAGAAAGTTCAGAGCATCCATAGATTGAGGCACAATAGATATAGAAAGTGTAGAAGGAGGTGAGTATTAAAGTTGTGAGAAGCAGTGTACTCTCAGTCCTTAATTTTAATGGAATAATTTTTTAAAAAATCAAATCAAACACTGGGTGCAAGTCACAACAAATTCTATGTCTTTCTGGTGACCTGATAGCATAAAAAATGGCCAAGGCATGTCCAGGTAACCAATTGGTTTTGCTAGGAGGTGTTCTGTGCATGGAAGAGGGCCAAGGGGCTTGGTACAGTTGACAATCCAACACTATTCCTATTGAAAGAGGGCAGAGTACTGGGTTGTTGGCCTGCTAAGGGCTGAGCAGAGTAGACACAAAGGCTTCTACATGACTGAAGATTCTCACTCTAGTAATGAGTTGGGGGGCAGCCCAAACCTAGCCCATACCACATGCATTAGTCCTGGTCACTTTCAGTTGATGGGCTGGGGAAGGGAGCTGGTTAGGGAAGACCTCAAATGTATTATCTGTGACTCAGACACAATTTAATATTAAGTATTGAAAGGCCCCCTGAAACAAAACATGAGTATAAAAGAGTATAACTTATTTTAAGCTTTCTTATTTTTTGGTTTTCAGCTTTACCCCTGACTTGAAGTCCACAAACTTCATCAGATCATCTGTGCTTATGAACTTGGGTCTTTGAGTCTTTCTAGAGAGAAGCCAAGGGCTCAGCTCCATGACATCCAGTGGCTGTTGCACCCCAAACAGAACCATGTAGTAATTCATGTCTGCCATGCCATAGTATTGGAGCAGCACCCCACTGTGAGCATTGACCTGACTTTAAGGGGATATTAAATACATCTTGTATAGTTGAGCAATAAGCTTAAACAGGGGGTCGTCAGGCAGGTATTTCAAAGCAAACTCTCACTGACAGGTACATTTGGGTAGGTCTTCCTTAGTCCTGCACAGTCATAGCCGGAGACAACCTGCCCTGAGTCAAGTGTAATCCAGATGAAGTCTTGGCCACAAACACATCTTTGCCAACTTTTCTCTGCAGTTGCATTAGCCAGACAAGCACTTCCTCACTTGCAGGTCCATGGATCGGCCTCACTAGCCCATTCATGGATGCTGCAAAGTACAGGCAAGGGTCTGAAAGGGCATTACCCACCAAGTAGCTGGTATGGGAACTAACACTGCCACCTTCTTGGTCACTGTGGATGGTGAGGTACATGTGCATAAGCTCAGGGAACTCAGTCCAACTCAGTGTCAATGGCCTCCATACTGCTACTCTCCTGGTGGATTCTGAAAGGATCTTTGCTGCAACACAAGGTAGCTTTGCAATGAGATGCATTCAGTCTTCATAAATCAATTCCCAACACTTGCTTGGTTGATACCCTCTGCATATGTTTCAGCAAAGTTAGTTTCACCATTAAGTGCTATAATGGCTGCTCGGAGCTGAGACATGAGGTGTAGATACATGGAAAAATCGTCCAAGCATACCAGATGAGAAAGCAGAGCTGTGCAATTTGCCCACTCCTTTGAAAACCAATCTACCTATTTCTCCTTTGGGATTCTTCTAGCTACCAGCAACCAAAATAAGCAAACCTTAGCATAGGCAACAATTTCTGGCAGTCAAGGATGCTATGACCTTAGTAATGGATGCCTTCATCAAGATCAAGTATATGATGTTTCATATACTGATCCCTTCATGCCTTTCATGGTGATACATTATATCCACAGTGATTGGTCTACCACCATCTTGCCATGTTGCTGTCTGAAGGTCTTAATTCTGGCCTGCTCCTTAGGTATCAGGTCAGCCAATATGTCTTTCAACTTCATGGAGGAAGCACTGGCCTGCCTGGCAGCAAGAACAAGACAGGACACATTCTTCACTCCTAAGACCCAGGCAGCCACAGTGAGTAAAGCCGTGGCAGGCCAACTCCAGGATCTGATGGGGAAGGGAGGAAGGCAGAGAGCTGCCATAGGAATGGGAACTGTGGTGCCAATGGGTAGGGAAGGTTGAAAGGAGACAGCTCACAGTAGCCAGTGGTTAGGGCACTGGCCACATACATCAGGGCTGGCGGGTTCGAACCCTGCCCGGGCCTGCTAAAGGACAACAACATCTACAAAAAAAAAAAAAATAGCTGGGTGTTGTGGCAGGCATCTGTAGTCCCAGGTACTTGGGAGACTGAGGCAAGAGAATCCCTTCAGCCCAAGAGTTTGAGGTTGCTGTGAGCTATGATGCCACAGCACTCTACCAAGGGTGACCTAGTGAGACTCTATCTCAAAAAAGAAAAAAATGTAGGCATTTTAGTTCAGTAGATGGGGCACTAGATTGGCAATAAAGGGCTCCAAAATTCCAACTTCACTTATGCTACTGATTGGCTGTGTGTGGTGAGTAAACTATTTGGTGTTTCTTTGCCTCATTCAACCCTTTGGCCTTATAAAATATAAAATAGAATGAGAGTTCTACATAGGCAGACAAGTCCTTATAGTTTAATGTGAGTAATTCTTGGCTCCATGGCTAGTTTTTATTTAACAATAAAGCCCTGTTGGGGCAGTGCATCAACAGTATCTCCTCCCTTCCCTCCTCTTAGCACCACACTGCACACCCCAACCAGGGGTGGGAAACCTTTGGCCCCAATGCCACATGTGACCCTATGGATCCCCAAGTGCAGCCTCTTGACTGAATCCAAACTTCACAGAACAAACCCCTTTATTAAATTACAGATCTGTTCTGTAAAATTTAGATTCAGTAAAAAGGCCACACTGCAAGATCCAGAAGGCCACATGTCACCCCAGCATCTCCCAAACAAGGGTTTTTCTATGACCAATAGAATAATAACAACTATCCTTGGAACCAAATGGGTGGATAACTCAAATATTATGTTATTTTTGCATATTTATTCAAATAGTACCCACATGTCTTTTCTCAAGTTAGGCTGCCCAAACATATAGATGATTTCAGAGGACAATAAAGAGCTATAAAGGAGTGAAAAGAACGCCATAGAGATGGCCAAATCGAATCAGGAGAAAAAATTTAAGAACTAAAATTCTTTTTCCCACAGAATGGAAAGCTCATACCCCAAATAAGGGGTAAGGATGAGCGTATTGTAACCAGCTTCAATTGCTGGAGAGATAGAGGATAATGCCTTTGATCCTTATCCCACCCTTGGTAGAGTGCTGTGGCATCACAGCTCATTAGCCATCTGAACCTGAAAACAGGACAAGAGTAGTAGTCATGAAAGAATTTATTACATTAGATATAAGCAGAGAGGTCTATTAAGATGCTGGGAAGGCAGTTTCCCTCTCTGCTCTGCTCTATCCTGATCTGTTACAGCTGTCGCAGAGTCAGACAACTGGACTGTCCCTTCAGAGTTCATCAAGACCACTTGCTTCCCAGAGAAAAGCTTTCTCACCTAAGTCTTAAGTGTCTCCTGAAGAAACGCTGTAGCTCCTTCAGTGTCTTATTTCAGTCTCTAAATTCTTGCAACAAGAACATATTAATGCAGAATAGAAACCCCACTATGCAGTTAGGCTCATTTCCTCTTTCCTCTGGGAAAAGGAAATAGATGATCACTATCTCTTGTGACATCCCTAACATACTAAATTCCTATACAATTGTCTTTCTTTGCTTTTCTTTCCCCCCTCTAGTTCTCACTAGGTCTGTTTCCCAAAACCTGAATTATTGTTCTTGCCCCTCTGGTTTTATGGTGAATGATAATCCTGATACCTCCTGACCTCAAAAACTAAAGATTTCTTGGCCTTATCTTTGTATTAAAAATTTAAATGCATGGAATGTATAAGGAGAAATAAGTAATTTTTCTCTTCCTTTTTTTTGAGACAGAGTCTGACCCAGTTGCTGTGGGATTGAGTGCTATGGCACCATAGCTCATAGCAATCTCAAACTCTTGGGCTCAAATGATCCTCATGTCTCAGCCTCCCAAGTAGTTGGGAGTACAGATGCCAACCACAATGCCCAGCTAGTTGTTCTATTTTTGGTAGAGACAGGGTCTCACTCTTGCTCAGGCTGGTCTCAAACTTCCAAGCTCAGGTTATCCACCCACTTCAGCCTCTTAGAGTGCTTGGATTACAGGTGTGAGCTACCACACTTGGCCAAAATAGGTCGTTTTTCTTCTGCAGAGTTCATTTCATAAAACCGAGTATATCAATTTTCTATTGAAACTACATTTTTGTGAAGCATGAAAAAATTTAATCCTGAAGTCTGTAGCTGTCAGAGAAATGAATGGCTCTTCTATTTGAAATGGCTGTCAACAAATATGAGGACTGGGAATCATTTTTCTTCTTGCTGAACTGTCAGGCTTCTCTTTATGAAATCTAGCTTGTTCCTGGTAGCTGAAGTGTTTTCTCATTTTCAGGAACTGGTGCAAACTAGTTGTTTCTCTACCTATAGCTTATAGTCGTATTGCCTAGGACTGAAAAGTATTCTGAGTTACATAGTCCTTAATGCAGAGAATTGAATTAAATGCTTTTTTACACTTATTTTCTAAGTATTTTATTGATGTGAAATTCATATAATGTAAAATTAACCATGAACAATTGAGTGGGATTTAGTATATTCACAGTGTTGTACAACCACTATCTATATCGAATTCCAAAATAATTTTATCATCCTGTAAAGAAAGCCCATACCCACATAACACAAAGCCCTAGCAACCATCTGTCTGCTTTCTGTCTCTATTAATTTGTCTATTCTGGATATTTCTTTTTGTTTTTTTTTTTTTTTAGACTGAGTTTCACTATGTCACCCTCAGTAGAGTGCTGTGGTGTCACAGCTCACAGCAACCTCAAACTCCTGGGCTTAAGCAATTCTCTTGCCTCAGCTTCCCAAGTAGCTGGAACTACAAGCGCCTGCCTCAATGCCTGGCTATTTTTTTGTTGTGGCTGTCATTGTTGTTTAGCAGGCCTGGGCTAGGTTCAACCCGCCAGCCCCAGTCTAAGTGGCCAGTGCGCTGAGCACTGAGCTGTGGGCGTCAAGTCCTATTCTGGATATTTCATATAAATGGAATCATTTAATGTGTGACATTTTGTATGTGGCTTCCTTCCACTTAGTATAATATCTTCAAGGTTCATTCAATTGTAGCATTCTTTTTTTTTCTGGGTTATACTGTATGCATATACCACAATTTGTTTATCTTTTCATCCAATGATGGACATCTGAGCTGTTTCTACCTTTTGACTACCGTGAATACTGCTGCTGTGAACATTGATGTACTACTATTTATTTGAACGCCTATTTTCAATTCTTTTGGGTATATAGAGTGAAATTGCTGAGCCATATGGTAATTTTATGTTTAACCTTTTAAGGAACTGCTAAACTATTTTCCTGTATTTATTTTTTAAACAGAAAATCCACAGCATTAATGAAATGAACTTCTCTTAGCAAGGGAAATCTAGCCATCTGAACCTGAAACTTTTCTAAGGAATCAAAGGGCATATTGTTGGCAAGAAAAGCATTTTAGTGGACTGACCCTTGCTCCTAGACAGGCAGGCTCAAAATACACTCCGAACAACAACAATAACTACAATCTCCATAAAATACCAGGGTAAAATATTTCAAATCAGTTCCAAAGTCCATTTAAAATTTTGCCATGTTATTTCTGAGATGTTTCAATCAGCACAGAGCTATTGCCCATGTTCCTACTAGAAGTAAACTCGATCCCAATGAAGAGAATTGCTTTAAATGAAGAGGCCAATTCTGATGAGGTTTGTTCTGAGGAAAACCCAAAAAACAGTCTAAGGTTGGCAGAAGTCAGATTTGTGTCCCTTTCTTCCTGTGGACATAGGAATCAAACTTTGAATGTTTGACTAAGTTTAGCAAATTAATTCCTATTTAATTATCATGTAGAAAGATGTCTACCTATTTTCCCAGACACAAATACTCTGTTATGGGTAAACTGATATAAAGATTAATCTAGGGGAAGGAGCAGGATGGCAGACGAGTAACAGTTTCTTTGTAACTGGGCACGATGAGATTGGGGGAGAGAAGATTCCAGGCATCTCTGGCTGGTGGGATCCGCCCAGAAATATCCTTTGGGGGGCACAGGGAGACAGTGCGAGACTTTCTGGACCGCATGAAGAGGGCAAAAGCCATGGAGAACTGGCAAGTGGTAGCCTGTGTTCGTTAGGTCGGAGGTTGCCAGCAGTTGTAATTATAGCAACAGCAAGATTACAACAGGAAGGCCTTACCTGTCGGCAGTTTTATTTTTTTGGACTTCGGCACTTGGTTGTACTACCTTGGGAGAACTTGGGTGAGAGTGTGGATGACTTTAAGCATTGTTTAGGGCCCCAGACTAAGCCACTGAGCCAGAAAGGAACTAATATTGTTTGGCTGTGGGCCACCTGCATAGCCATTGTGGGACAATTGCTCCTGCAGGCCCCGCCCTCAGGGTTGCAGCCCAAGGAGGATAGGGCAGGAGAACTCCGGTCAGTAATCTAGTGACTGAACAGCCCAAAGGCGGGGACTAAGATGTGGAGATTTCAGTGTTTGGCAGATTACAGCCTTGGCCCTCAGGGGCATAGAATGAGACTAGTTTGGGGGCACTTGATAAGTGGGCAGCCACTTCAGGAGAGATCCCAGTGACAAATGCTTTCCTGGGAAAGCTTCTGCTTAGCCAAGGTTAACAGTTTAAAGTGTCTTTTAAGAGAGCTGAGGAGAGACTTAGGGTCTCAACCCTGCAGGATTTGAGAAATCAGCTGAGGCCTCCAGTCTCCATCTCATACAGCTGTACTAGCATTGTGATTAGCATCTCATACCCCACAAGATACCTATTGCCCAAACAATATTCAACAAGATATATATACTACTTTGTTTTTGGTTTTGATGTTTTTTGTTTGTTTGTTTTATTTCAACATTTTTCCTCTAGATTTTTCTTTTATTCTTTTTTTCTTTTTCTTTCTTTTCTTTCTTCATTTTTCTTTTTTTTTAAATTTTTTTATTAGATCATAATTGTGTACATTAATTCTATCATAGGATACAATGTGTTGCTTACATATACAGTTTGAAAAACTCTCATCCAACTGGCTAGCATAGCCATCGTGTCTTTCTCATAATTGTTATGTTAAGACATTTATATTCAACCTTTATACAAATTCACAGGTACCCTAATAGGATAAATCATAGGCATGATCCCCACAATATCATTCTCTTCCTCCATCCTTCCCCCTTCCCTCCCCTCCCTCTCCCCTTTCCCCGTAGTCTTGGACTCCAATTGGATTATAGGTTTCCTAAGATAGCTAACAATTAGTTTCATAATAGTGTTAAGTACATTGGATACTTTTTCTTCCATTCTTGAGATACTTTGCTAAGGAGGACGTTTTCCAGCTCCATCCATGTAAACATGAAGGAGGCAAAGTCTCCATCTTTCTTTGTGGCTGTATAGTATTCCATGATGTACATATACCACAATTTATTGATCTATTCATGAGTTGATGGGCACTAAAAGGGAAATTTATCACACTGCAAGCCTTCCTCAAGAAAACAGAAAGAGAAGAAGTTAACAACTTAATGGGACACCTCAAGCAACTGGAAAAGGAAGAACACTCCAATCCGAAACCCAGAAGAAGAAGGAAATAACCAAAATTAGAGCAGAATTAAAGGAAATTGAAAACAAAAGGATTATACATCAGATTAACAAATCAAAAAGTTGGTTTTTTGAAAAGGTCAATAAAATAGATAAACCTTTGACCAACCTAACCAAGAAAAAAAGACTTAAATCTCTAATTTCTTCAATTAGAAATGGTAAAGACAAAATCACCACAGACCCCTCAGAAATTCAAGAAATCCTCCATGAATACTAAAAGCTCTTTCTTCAACTAGTCCTTCGATAAAAATTTTAAAATCATTTTTGCTATTAAAAAACCTGATTAAGTCAAGAGCTTCTTTACTGACCCATTATTATAAAGAAACTGAATAACCTTTATAGAATTAGTCAATTTGAATTTTAGTTTTTCTATTATAAATTGAAGACAATAATCCCCTCTCACAGTGATGTGGGGTAGACATGAGATAATAAAGGGAACATATTTTGTGAATGATAAAAATCTACTGTTTTCATTGATTTTACTGAAAGCAAAACCACCAACTAAACCAAACTCGACTAATGAAACTAACACCAAGATAACTAAAGTCTAATGTTATCATTGATTTTATCAAAATCAAAGCCACCAAAATATAATCATATAATTGTATGATCATGTAAGCTAACTATAGCTATAATTACTTAACTGCATACTGTCAATTTATCTGCCCAAATGAGGAAAATCAGAAGTTAATTGATATATTAATATTTAGCATTTCTGTAAAGCAAATTATGCTAGAGACTCAACAGTCCTCTGACTGTTGCCATAAAGGTCTCACGGAAAAGCAGTGTCGTGAAGAATAAGCACACTTATTGAAATTGTGTTTTAAATAAAGGTGGCCATCTGCTCGCTCAGGCAAAATGGCGAGCTTCTTTATTTGCTGTCGGTTTATATAGGTAATCTTGTGCATGTGCACTATACAGCAATGACCTCATTAACATTCATTACAATCCCTCTGCATATGAGCACTGGACATCAGTGACTTCATTAATCCATTTAAATATCTTATGACTAGCAACCTGTAAGTAGCCTCCCTGGTAATCTGATAATCCACCCAACATACACCTTTAAGCATAACCCTTTCAGCATAACCCGGTTTAACATAACTTAATGAAGAACATTTTGTCAGTTATTACTTTCTTTGTTCTTATCTGATAAAGCCTGAGGCTATGGGGGAAAGAGATGATTTGAATGTCTGTTCTACTGACCATGCCATTTGAAGGCAGTTACTTAGAATCTTTAAGCAAAGCATAGAGAAACTTCTTGGGCATACAGGAATCTGTGTGCAAACCTCTGCTCCATGTAGGCCTTAAGTCAGGGGAGTTTTGTTGGAGCCTTTTGTAAGGATTTCTCAGGCTGGACTTCTCAAAAGCCTTACATGAGCCCAGGTTTTATCTGTGCCATTAGATACCTGTATGCATTGGGTAAATTCCTCTTCTCTTGAGGTCCCCTAGCACATTACCATTCCTGGACCCATCAGCAAGCAACCTTTATCACACACCACAGATCAGGAAAGGTTATTCCATTCCCGAACCTGTCAGCAAGTGACTTTCATCACTTACCACAGATCAGGAAAGATTACTGATGGGTATCTGACCAGTTTTCCAAAGGACTTTTTCATTGGCCTTACAAAGTCAACCTTAATTCCTTAATGCAGCCAAAGCCTTGGTCATGTTAGGCCCACAATCAACCTGGCCACATGGGATTCTGCCTCAGTTACTTGTAAGTATGCCTGCACAAAGTCTCTTCACTGCTCTCTATCAATCGGCATCTTTGGCCAGAGGCATATAGGCCTTTCACCTATATCTGACCCCTAACAATTGCTCTTAGATGGAAAAAAAGTTCCCAGTGGGGAAATGGACACTTTGTGTTGAAGGGAGGTGTGGATGGAAGAGGAGGCTCTTCCCTCTTCTAATCTCTAGCACTGCACGCTCGAGCCCACATGTAACCTAGCAAAAGGGTAGAAACTGGGCTGAGTTCTCAAGCCACAAAGTTCTACTTATAACTCTTCATGGCTCAAGCCCCTTTGGCTGGATAAGACACCCAGCATTTATCTTTTGGTTCAACTGCATCTAACAGAAACCAGACCAACACTGGCTTAAACACACAGGGGCTCTTTTTATCTCTTGTAAAAGAAGACTGAAGGTTTGATACTTTGTAATGTGAGCTATTCTCTCTGGAGTTAAGTGCGATCTCAAGGTGGTTTTGATTTGCATTTATTATTTTAGTTTTGCATTAAAATAGCATTACATACTTTCTTCTATATTTATTCCTTAGAAATGTCTAATTTTGTTAGCATGTGCATATATTGCTTTTCCTATTAAATTTTTCAATTTGATATGGTAAATATATGTAGAAAATACCAATTTATGTGATTTGATTCTGAATTCATCCACCTTTCTGAAAAATTTTAATGTGTTATAAATTTAAAGTTAATCCCCATGGAGATGATTATATTTGTTGTCCTGACATAAAGACAGTTTTTAACTTAAAAAAAAGGAAAAAGAAAACAAAGAAGACTGAAGGAGGGAGCCTAAGACAACATGGCAGCCCCACAAAATTCGTAGAGCCCCATGCTCTTATACCATCCTGGTACAATATATGGCTAACAACATGAAGGTCAACTCCAATCCAAGATAGCTGCTGGTGCTAGAGTCAACAAATCCATTTTCCTGGAAAAAGAGAGAACTCAAAAATGACTTTGCCCAGCTCTTTATCCCCTTTTCAGGGAAGCTCCCTGGATGTCCCTCCCAACAATATAGACATATCTCACACGCTAGAAAGGACTAAGTAGCCACACTTAGCTGCAAAGGAGGGTGGGCAATGTAATATTTTAGGTGGTGTGTTGTTTCCCCTAGTAATATAGGCATTTTATTAGTAAGATAAAAGGCAAGAATAGATGTTGAATGGACAAGTAGCAGCTTCCCTACATGGTATAAATTATTTCGGATTTTCTGGGTAAAGAGTAGAAAGAAGAATTTGTGGTCAAGGAGAATTGGGGCAGGATGACTTCACCGACTGCCTAAATCCTCACTCCCAGTCATGCTGGAGCTTGCTAATAGCCTGGCTTACCTACCACAGGACAAAAGAAGGAATAGTAGCATCTTTTGTGTGCTTAACTATTTACCAATCAATGTATAATCACTTTACGTGCATTATTCCTTTAATGTCTCAGAGCAATCCATAGTTAGGTGTTTAACATTATTCCTATTTTACATATATGGGAACTGAGGCTCTTAACCATATTACTAGGAAGTGTGGAAGCAGAAACCTGAACTCAGGGCTTTAGTCTCAGAATCAAGTGCCCCACCACTCTGCTGTACTACATCACAATCACAGACACATGTGTGCTGGTGCGTGCATGAAAAAGAAAGAGGAAGAGAGTCATGAAGAGGTAACAGAACAAAATAAATCCCTAAGCTAAAATGAAAAAGGTATATTAAAATGCTAAGGGATAAGTTTTAAAAGGTACAATTATGACTGTGGTATAAATACAAAATGAACATGTGTGAGATATTTTACTTAACTCGTTAATGGATAAACCAGTAAAATGTCCAAAGAGCTCAAAGAACAATTCAAAGAACCACATGCGAGTAGGCAATGAGGAATGCTGAAAAGACTTTTCAAATAGACACAAGACTTGGCTGGCTATCCATAAGTCAATAATCAATTGCATCCCACTAGACATTATTCCTTTTCAATTCTAAGGACCAGAACTACTTACATTATAATTTGTTTTACATGCAGACTGAAGTAACTGAAAGGTGAAAATAACTGGAAGGGTATGCTAGACAGGACACTCAGTAATTTTTTCATTCATTTTAAAGTCTTTTATAAGTTAAAAAACTTGTCTTGAGATGCCTACATTATCTTTTCCACATTGCCAAATATACCAACATTTAGGGAGACAAAGAATATCCCAGAAATTCCCTTTTACCTTCCCTTTACCTACTCCCAAAGGCTCAATACAGAGAGAAGGCATGGCGAAGAATGATCTTTTCTGTTTAACTGTCCCAGTGTGTTGGCAGTAATTTTCTAAAATTGAATTCTAAGGGCTACCATGTTAACTTTGGTGATGTTACTAGCAAACACTTATTAGATCCCTTTGATATGCCAGGTACTCTGCTAGATGGGCAAAGTAGACGCGGACCTGGCTGTCAGATACTTCTAGTACACTAGAGAGAATTGTACCTTCCAAAAAGGGGCAAATAAACCAGCCAATATTATGAATAAAGGCGTGCCCTCACATACCCCTCCACCACTTCTGTGAATTGCTTCCAGGCACACCACATGTTTCTTGGCACTTATAACTTGCTCAAAACATCCTTTCCAAGCCTAGACAGCTTTCCTCCTTGATGTTCTTTCTGCCCAGTTGCAGCAGTTTGTAACATCATCAGACGAAAGGTACTATAGGTATTAAAGTTGCCAGTGTGGTGTTTTGCTGGCAGCCAAATTATGGGTTTGGCAGTATTTCCCTCCTGAAAGCTTCTTGTAACTTTCTTCTGTCACCTTGGGAGTTTCTTTAGTAATAAAGGGGCATGAACTTACTCAGCGCAGAGAAGCCTTCTGGACTCCTCAAACTCGGCCTTTACATTAGCATAAAGACAAATGGGGAGGACGAGGTAACTATCTCTGCTCTATCTCCCTCACCAGGTGTTCTCTGTCTTTCTCCCTGTCTGTGCACTGTCCTCCTTGCCCTGCCTCCTAGTTCTTGTTAGCAAAGATTTTTTGCATTCCTATCTACGGCTGGCTGCTCCAGGGCCCTTTCACTCTTTCTTAGCAGCTGGTTTCAGAGGACTTGATTTGCTGCATACTGACAGTCAAGCTCCAGTGGGCCAAGGGGGGTTCTGTGCAATGCTGAGCATTTTCCTGTATTCTAGCCAGAGAGCAGGTTTGTACTGGGGAAGGGAAAGGACAGAGGGAAAGAGACAAGGACCATGTCTACGTCCTCCTCAGGTGCTTCTCAAAAGGGAGTCAAGTCACAATGCTACTGTCCCAAGTCATGGTTATGAATTAAACTGATTTAAACACATCAACATATAATCACTTTCTTGAAGTGTGCCACTGCCATCTAGCATGCCCTTGGTCTGAACACTGACTTCGCAGGGACTAGAGATTTATCAAATGAAGTGATCAGAACAGGTAGTTAGCAGAGGACTTCAGCTTATGCATTCTTCTTAAGTAAACCAAAGCTATTATTTTTTTTTAAACAGTAAAGTTAATCTTGCTTTTTATAAATCTTTAAGTAGATGTTCAGAGTTGTCCACTAAGGAGTAAAGCTTGAAAGAAGAGAATGAAAGGACTGGTTAGGGATTCTTCTGGCTTTTCTTTTAAATTAAATACTTGTACATGAGGAATGAAATTGAAACAATATAAGAAGGTCTAAAATAAAGAGCAATCATCCCCCACCCAATCTACTTGTGCCTGACCACATGCTCTGGGGTTGGCCATTCTGAGTTTATGCCTATTTAGTTCTCTAGCTGATTACCGTGATAACTTTATGTCATAGTATCCGTATTTCTATTTCCTGATTACCAATTTGTATATACTGTTAACTCCTAGTATAACAAAGAAAGAACTTCCCTCTCCTGGTCCAACTCCTGATTTAGTCTTGGCTATGTTATTTCTAGATTGTCAAGATATAGAATATTTCATGGTCTTTAAAGCTATGTCTGTAGGTTGCTTCTGAAAACTTAAATTCCTAGGAAATCATATTAAATATAATGATTACATAGATATCTTTTATTAGGTAACCAAGTAGTTTCATTGGACCCATAGAAAAGGAAAAGTTAACCTATGTCACTAAACCCTTGCCATTCCAAGAATGTTTTGTACATAAAAAATGGTTCTGTAAATTAAAGCAGTTGGTTTTGTTTTTTGTCAAATTTCTTCAAATTCGTTCTCAAGTTACCACTGCTTTTTAAAAATATTTTTCCTTGTATTTTGTCATTTGTCATGTACAACCTAAAAATGAGGTTTTTCATATCTGAAATATATTTCTTCATAGCTTAGGAATTTTTGACAGACTATAGAATTTGAGCCTCAAAATCATCCTACCTCAGAGTTTGCTTCCTTATCTGCTAATATCCTGTATTGCTGATGAGATTTCTGGAATCACTATGATTCTTGTTTATTTGCAACTAGTGTGATTTGAACTTTGAAAGATTTGGGGATTTTTCACTTTATCCCTAGGGTTCCAAGAAAGTTACTTAGTCCACAGCTAGATACAGCCTAGAAATAGGCTGGTTCCAAATGAAATGTAGAAATAGGCTGTATCTAGCTATGGACTAAGTAACTTTTTTCATCTTTCTGTATTGGAGTAATTCTATTTTTTAAATTTCAAAATATTAAGAGAGTGTAAATGTCCTTGTTACATAAATGCCTTTTATAATGCTGAAGTCAGGGCTTTTGGTATGCCCATCACCTGAATTGTGTTATTGGTACCTATAGGTAGGTTTTTACCCCCATCCTCCATTCTTGATTTCCAGTGTCCTTTCCATCTCTTTATGCTCATATGTGGCCATCAATGAGCTCCCAATTATTGGACAGTGCATATGATGTTTGTTTTTCACTCCTGAGATATGTCACTTAGAATAATGGTCTCCACTGCCATCTAAGTTGCTACCAAAGACATCATTTCACTCCTTTTTAAGGTTGAATAGTGTTCGATATGGTGTACATATACCACATTTTCTTAATCAGCTCATGATTTGATGGGCACTTAGGTTGATTCCACATCTTTGCAATTTTGAAGTGTACTGCAATAAACATTCCAATGCTGATACCTTCTTGATAAAATGACTTTTTTTCCCTTTGGGTAGTTCCACTAGTGGGTCAAATGGTAGGTCTACATTTATTTATTTAAGGGATCTCCATGCTATTTTCCATAGAGATTATACTAATTCTGAGTCCCACAAAGTGGATAAACACTCCTTTCTCTCTGCATCTGTGCCAGCATCGATTGAGTTTTGACTTTTTAATAATGCCCATTCTGATAGGACTAAGGTGATATCTCCTTGTGGTTTTAATTTGCATTTCACTGATGGTTAATGATATTGAGCACTTCCTCAAATGTTTATTGGCCATTTGTCTTTCTTCTTTTGAAAAACTTCTGTTCATGTCTTTGGCCACTTTTTAATGGGCTGTCTTTTTTATTCTTGCTGATATGAGTTATCTGTAGATATTAGCCCTTTATTGGATATATAGTTTAAAAATATTTCTCTATTTCATAGGGTGTACTTTGTTGACTATTTCCTTTGCTGTGCAGAAGGTTTTTAATTCAATTAAGTTTCATTTATTTATATTTGTTTTTGCTTTTGGGGTCTTAGTCATAAATTCTAGGCCTGGTATCTAGAAAGGTTTTTTTTCTACCTTTTCTTCTAGAATTTTTCTTGTGTAATGTTTTATCCTTCTTGAATTAATTTAAATGTCTTATCCTTCCTGAATTAATTTTTGTGAGTGGTGAGTGATGCGGACCCTGTTTCATTCTTCTCCATATGGCTATCCAGTTTTTTCCAGCACCATTTATTGAATTGGGCTTCTTTTCTCCAGAGTATATCGTTGCCTGCTTTGTCAAAGATTTGTTGATTATAGGTATAGGTTTTATATCTGGGTTCTCTGTTCTGTTTTATTGGTCTAGGTCTCCACTTTTATACCAGTTCTGTGCTGTTTTGGTTACTATGGACTTGTAGTATAGCGAAGTTTGTTAATGTGATGCCTCCAGATTTGTTCTCTTTGCTTACGACTGCTTTGGCTAGTCATGCTCTTTTTGGTTCCAAATGAAATGTAGAATTAGTTTTTCTAGATCTATGAAATATGATACTAGTTTTTCGATGGGGATTGCTCTTTGACTCTCTAAACCACTTTGGGTATTATGGACATTTTAACAATGTTGATTTTACCAATCTGTCATCTTGAGATCTTTTGTCCTCTCTTTTGCTTCTGCAATTTCTTTCATCAGTGTTTTGTAATCCCCTTGTAGAAATCTTTCATCCCCTTCTTAAAGTATATTCCTCATCCTTATGAAACAGAGTGGATACTTCAAAAGGTTACTCAGTCCAGGGCATGATTTTTTTCCATTATTTATGTAGCTGTTATGCCCATTTCAACTTGACTATTACTTTATGGTTTCTATCTCTTTGAGTTTGTGCTACATGCTCAGATTTTCTCAGATTTACCTTACAGATTGTTACCTTAGTGCTTAAGCTTTGACTTAAAGATTTAAGCTTGTATTTGAATATAACACAAAATTATATTCATGTTCAGAAATCATATTCTTAATTTTATAGGAATTTATTTTTATTTTATGGTTGTAAAATCTCTCCTATTCTCTAAGGTCAGTAATTTTAAAAAACAATAG
This sequence comes from Galago senegalensis, assembly GCA_963575145.1. Classification (NCBI taxonomy): domain Eukaryota; kingdom Metazoa; phylum Chordata; class Mammalia; order Primates; family Galagidae; genus Galago; species Galago senegalensis. The sequence continues at coordinate 49,679 of CAUYTI010025748.1, forward strand.
TTCTATTAATAATAATAATAAATAATAGTTCTCTTTCCATTTCTCTTAAAATGATTTATTCTGTTTGTTAATCTCTAATTTTCTCTTTCATGCTATTTGGTTTTGTTCCCACTATCTAGAGAGCCTTGGTGACTGATTCTTGGTTGATGAATGTAAACGAGGGTGCTTAGGATAGTTAATGTGGGTCCTCAGTACTAACAGGCCTCTTCCTTATAAGGGAGAGCTCACCAAAGCTTTTGCCTAAATGGGGAGGATATGTTGACAGCTAAGTTTCTCCAGAAAGTACAGGAATGCATAGCTCACTGGTAGCCTCGGTACCTTCATTACTGCCAAATTAAGAGTTTTATTCTCAGGAATGGAACTCTGAGTGACACTGTCTCATAGTTTTCTCCCCTTAGAATCTGAAATTGGAATCCAAAGTTACCCCAAGCTCTTTTCTCTTAATCTTTCTGGCTTCAGTATCCACACGAGGCTCTCTCCTGAGGCGTATCACTAAAAAAGCAGTGCTAAGAAATTCAGCCAGGGGACAAAACTCAGTGATATCAGCCTCACATATTCTATATACTCGGGGGAGGAGGAAGAAGACCTGTCAGTCCAGATGATGGTCTCATGGGCTTCTGCTCTTGACATTTGCTGACTAACAATTTTAATTTTACTCCCAAACTCCCTTACAGGGAACTTTCCTTAGTTCTGATATTTAGGGATTCAGAATAATATGTTCTGTTTTCTCCATCAATTCAATCCAATTTATTTTCTGTCTTCTAGAATTCTCTCAAAGTTTCTTCTCCCTGGCTAGCTCTTTTTAATGCCCATGCATGTTAAGGTTTCTTTCTGATCTATATCATTTCCTGTACTTTGGTGGAATCTCACACGTGAGGGTAGGCAGATACATTTGCTCTGATCTCTGCTCTTAGCAGTATTTTTTCTTTAACGAAAATCACTTTGCTGTTTTTGTAAAAATGCCTTATTGTTTTTAAAAAGTTAAGCAATTCAGGAATTTAACAAAGAAGAAAAATGTTAAGCCACCCATAATAATCACTAATACTGGGTGCATTCCAGACATTTTTCTATGCAAATATAAAGGGACAAGAATAGCTAGAGAAAAAATACATTTAGGAAAATCGTCTGTGGTAGTTTAAATAAAAAGTATTAAATTAGACCAAATTAAACTGAACACAAAGGAAAGAAACTGAGATAAAAGAAGAGAAATTGTTAATCTTTAAATAAATGCTTCTTCACCCAAAGAGAAAGAGAAATCACTTCCTAAAGGATTCTTCTAAATTTATGGGAAACATTAAGAAATTAGAATCAGGGTGACACCTGTGGCTAAAAGGAGTAGGGCACTGGCCCATATATCAGAGATGGTGGGTTCAAACCCTGCCCTGACCAAAAACTGCAAAAAAAAAAAAAAAAAAAAAAAAGAAATTAGAATCATTATATATTTTTTCTCCTTGTTATAAAAATGTATTCACTCCTATGAAAGAGATGAGGTTTCAACACTCTCCTGTCTTTCCTTCCTCCCTTCCCTTTTTGAACTATATATTATTTTTTATATCATCAAGGTATAATGTATTTCCCATTGAAATATGACCACATGTAACCTAATTTGATGCAATTAGCATTTATTCTTATAATTAATTGTATTTCTAATCTAGTCTTTTTATTATAGTTTCTTTATTACCAATATATGTATTTAGATTCATTTCTTAATAATGTGGATTTTTTGTTGTTGTTTTGACAAAGCGTTTTTTGAAGGAAGGCTTGTGTGCGCTACATACCCTGAGTTCTTTCCTGATGATCATGTCTTTATACATAAATAACACCTTCTCTGGATTTAATCTTCTTTTGGCCAGACTTTTATTTCATTAAATATTATGGACAAGGTCTTACTGAACTCTTAAAATAAATGTGACTATAAATGAGTCTGATGCCACCCTGATTTTCTTCTAATTTTTCAGTGATTTATTTTTCTGCCTGGGTGCCCAAGGAATTCATTCTTCATTCTTTAAATCCAAACTTTTCAGCAGGATATATGTCCATATTCCCATAATTACATGAAATTTTCCCATGACCTTTATGTATTTTTTTCTATCAGAAAATTCAGTTTTTTGTTTAAGGGAAAGCTTCTTTTGCTATATTTTTGCGTGATTTTTCTATTCTATTTGTCTATACTTCTGAAATATTAACTATGTGCTGCTTTGTTTTGATCTGTATTTTATTCGCTTCTGATTTCAGAAATCAATTTTTCTTTTTAAACACTGCATTAATGTGATTATCTCAGACTTTTCTATTGATAGCACAATTTTAAGTTTTCCATTATGAAATATTTGTACATATAAAACAGGATTGAGTCTAAGGCATGAAGAATAATAACTAAATGAACACCCATATCCCCACACAATCCAACTTAAGAATAAACAGAGTATAATTAGCCATTAAAATGCCTACGTGCCCTTGCCAGATTCCATGCTCCTCCCTTCACTCTCAAGTTTTATTAACATTTGAGTTTTATGTTTAGCATAAGAATTTTCCAAAATAATTCAATATCCTAAATATAATAGTTTAATTTTGAATACAAATGTCATAAAGGGAATCGTAATACATATTCTTTACCAACTTGCCTTTTTTTGCCTTTACAGTTCTGCTTGTGGGGCAGTGCCTGTGGCTCAGGGAGTAGGACGCCAGCCCCATATACCAAGGGTGGTGTGTTTGAACCTGGCCCCATCCAAACTGCAACAAAAAATTAGCCAAGTGTTGTGGCAGGCACCTGTAGTGCCAGCTACTCAGGAGGCTGAGGTAAGAGAATTGCCTAAGCCCAAGAGCTGGAGGTTGCTGTGAGCTGTGACATAGTGATACAGTATGGCTATGCTACTGTTTACATATTCACTTCCTCATCAATAATTACTTCTATATTTTAAATTTGTTTTATTACTATTAATGCCATTACGTACATTTTAATACATGTTATCCAACATGTGCACATGTTCAAATATTTCTCTAGAATGTATATTTCTAAGGGCCAATATCACTAAATTGTAAGTGTTTCTTCAACTTAACTGAGTAATGCCAAATGGTTTTCTAAGATAGTTTCATATAACTTAAGTGTAATAAATGCTTTATCTGGATAATGGTTATGCATCCTGTAGTTATCGTGCTCTGCTTCTTAATTTGTTTCCTAGAGTATGAAATCTTCCTTTTAATCTGTTTCATTGCTTCATCATATCTTCTTTAAATCCTTGTTTTATTTAATCTATTTTATATTATCTTTGACTTACCTGTTCCTTTAAACTTTTTCATTTGATTTGATCCTTGAAATATATACTATTATTATTAGTCCCACTTTATGGACAAAGAAATGTACTTCTAAGAAACTATATGTCTTATCTACAAGCTAATAAGTGGAGGATCCAAAATAGGCACCCAGAGCTTTTCCAAAACTCTTGCTCTTTCCACTGCTTTCAGAATTAAGTGCTGTATTATATAGCACAACTTCTGAGACTAATTCAGCTTCCAAACTGAGCAGGAATAAACACTACATCAATAACACATGTCACTTAGTGAAGACCCTCCAAAATGAGACAAGAACAATGTACCAGGTGAAATGACTGCCCTAATCTGTCTTGGAATTTACTCTGGGACCTAAATGGATAAATTCTCCTGCTGCCAGCAACTGAAGAATGTGTGTGTGTGTGTGTGTGTGTGTGTGTGTGTGTGTGAGTGCACGCATGTGCGTTAAGCAGCTGATACATGTGACAATGCTATTGATATAGAGTATGGAAACCCATTTTAATAACAAGACAGCAGGATTAAAACAAGAATATGATGTGGGATGGCTTGTACGTTTGTGGAATCTGAGGACAAGAGCCTTTATTTGGAATTTTCCTCCCTTTTGAACTGTTAGAGACAGACCAGGTCCTATAGGAAAACCCTGGGCAGTAATGAACATGGTAGGTGGTGGGAGACTTCTCCTCTGTGTTAGGGGCCCTTTCCAGCACTTGGAGGGACATAGGGAAGTTCATTTATCCCTGAAAAGGATTTCTCTACTGAGTTGCAGTTTGGAGAGCGTGGGACATGAACTGATAAGCTAGCAAAAACTTGTCTGTACTGAGACTGTTGTAAAGCAAAGATAAAGGGAGGCAGGAAGATTAACTCAGTAGAGTCTTACATCTGAAATTAGCTGCTCTTGTGTGTTAGTCAGAGCTATTGCTAGTTGAGCTTATGTCCTATTTTCAAATATTTTTCTCTAGGAATTGTAATCAAACCTAGGATTATCAAAGAACTATGTTCATTGTTTCCTACAGATTGATCTGTGGGAGATAAATACATATTCCCTGAAAAACAAGTGCAGAGTATTCACATAAGTTTGTATGTCTTTGATTTAAATAAGCCAACAGTTTTTTTTTCTGCAGAATTCCTCAAAGCCATTAATATGCTAATGGACTCTATGAATCTGTAGGACAGATATGTATTATAAAGAAACTCCAAATTATTTGATCATGAAGCCTTTACATTCAAGGACTTCTGGAACATACTTTGGGAAATTTTGCTTTCTTCTAATCATAAAATGTTAGAATAGGAAGAAGCCTTAAAAACAACTCCAGTTTTAAATTCTAATTTTGCAAGGAGGGAAACGAAAATTTGGAGAGTTCAAGTGACTTCCTCAGGTCACACAGCTGTTTGGTGATAAAGGTAGAACTAGAATCCATATCTGCAGATTCCAGATCCAGTATTCTTTGAAAATAATCAAAGATGGATAAAGTTCTAGGATGGAATGACCTGCCAGTAGGCCTATTTTCACTTCCAAACTCATGCTGTGACCACCTTTACTAGTGAGAATAATGAGACTCAAAAATTTCTCCTGTGCACCCAAAATTACATTTCTGATAGCTCATAAAATCTTCTCTTTGCAACATGGTATCTCTATTCTCACTGTACATTCAAGAGTCTAGAATATTCTTTATAAATTCTGTCTCACATTCACCTAAATATCATATTGATCCCTCCAGCAAAACCTAGAGAGAAAATCTGCCCTTCCAGCATTCTGTTCCAACCTGATGAGTCTGTGGAAAGAGGCAGTTTTATCTACTGAGGATATCTAGACAACTTCAGTTCCCATAGATAGAAGTTAGAAAGGGCTTGGTGAAAATATTTCAAATTGTATATAAAACCAGAACACTGTACCCCATGACTGCATTAATGTACACAGCTATGATTTAATAAAATAAATATATAAATAAAAATGAATAAAAAGTACACCACTTTTCTGCCTGGCAATGGATCAGTGTGTTTCAGAAATCCTTAGAATCCTTTCCTTTAACTTTAAAGGAAGCAATGGCAAGAGTATATCCCTAGATTTAATTGTATTAATACACTATTGTAAACTGGGTGCTCATACCTATTATCCAGCAGTTTGGGAGGCTGAGGCAGAAGCATTACTTGAGGCCAGGAGTTTAAGACAAGCCTAGACAATATAGCAAGACCCTGTGTCCACAAAAAAAAATAATTAAAAAAATTAGTCAGTCATAGTGGCTCATACCTATGGTCCCAGCTACTCAGGGCTAAAGTGGGAGAACCACTGTGCCCAAGAGATGGAGGTTAAAGTGAGTTTTGGTTATGCCATTCAACTCTATCTGAGGCAACAAAAATAAATAAATAAATGCTATTACAATAAACGTTAATACAAACATATTCTATTACAATAAAGAAAAACTTGAAGTAACCATTATGGAGCATGTACCCAGAAGAAAAAAAATTATTTTATCATAAGGACATTTGTACTTATACTATTTATAGCACTCAATTTACAATCACCAAAATGTGGAAACAAACTAAATGCCCACCAACCCAGGAGTGGATTAACAAGCTGTGGTACATGTATACCATGGAATGCTGTTTGGCTATTAAAAGAGATGGAGACTTTACATCTTTTGTATTAACCTGGATAGAGGTGGAACACATTCTTCTTAGTAAAGTGTCAAGAATGGAGAAGCAAGAATCTAATGTACTCTATTCTAATATGAAGGCAGTAATTGATTTAATACACTGTGGGGGGTAGGGAAATGAGGGAGTGGGGAGAGGAGAGAAGGATAGGGGTTGGGGTGGTCATGATGTATGGCATACCTCTTGGGGGAGGGACACAATTATAAGAGGGACTTTACCTAACAAATGCAATCAGTTTACCTTTATTCTTTGTACCCTCAATGAATCCCAAAGAATGAAAAAGAAAGATATGAAAGAATAATAGGAATATCAGATAAATAAATCACTAATCTTTGAAATACTATACAGCCAGTAAAAATTATGTTATAGGACAATTCATGAAAGATGATTAGAATAGAACTTCCCAATCAGTGAAATACTGATGTCCTTTGCCTTCATGGCAGCTAGTCATCACCAGCATCCCTAGCTTAAATGTCTCAAACTGTCAGTAGTCTTTTCTTTCACTTGAGTATATCACAACATTTTTCAAATGTGTGTCATTATATTTTAAAAATTTCAGAAAACTGGTCTAAGACATATTGCATGCAAAAAAATTATAGAAGTATTATTACATTGAAATTGGAGATGTGCTGAAAAGTCTGCTAGGAAATATTCTCTGTTTACAGCTGGATGATGGACTATAAGTGATACTTATTTTCATATTTTTGCTTAAATGCATTTCCCTTTCTTAGCAAAAAATATTCTTTAATCAGAAGAATACGGTAGTCATTTTGATGCTTCCATAACTCTTAATGTGTCTTATTTTGTTTTATCCTCAAACAAACCTATGAAGTAGTCACTGCTATTATTATTTTCATTATATAAATGTTATTTTTAAATAACAGATTTGAAATGAATAGGAACTGAACAGGCTGATGCAGGCACAAAGGAAAAGATAGAAATGAGACCTATCTGAAAGGTAGAAATCAGAAAACAGAATTAATTATCTGTGGGATCTAAGTACTCTGCCTTGACAGTGAAGATTGTGATATTAGTGACTAAAACAGAATCAGGAAACATATTTTACAAATATTTTAAAGGCAAATTTAGAGGAACGATTCCTTGTCTAGAAGAAGCTAATTCTGGTTGTTTGATTATTGATACTGAGGAGATGACAAACACATGGAAATGCCCCAGGTGACTGGTGAAACTCAGGTAAGAGAGTTGGACAAGCGCCCACAGTGGAGTCAGAGTTAGAACTTTTCTGAAGGATGGACTCCTGGAAAAGAGTGTGGAAAGAAAAGCAGGACTCCAAAATCTTGAAACTTTAGGCACGGTCTCCACAGAATGCCCATCGATTTGACTTCTGTGTGGAATGATGACAGAAAGAATTTAAGGCTGTACATGGGTAAATGTTGACAATGGATGACATGTTCAAATAGTTTTCTGTGTTGTTCATCCTTACATCAGAAATTACTTTTAAAAAACAATGTGAATTAGAAAAGAGATTTAGCGAGCTTACAGGGCATGCTTTGGTGAATAGCACCCTAGAAGGTAGGATTAAATGTAAAAGATCCCCTGGCCATTTGAAGAAACGATCAGAACCTAGGTGATGCAACAGAATCATGACAAATGCACATTACATTGCATTTAGGAATAGGAAAGGCACCACGCTACAGAACTACAGAATAGAAGGACTCTGAATGGTCTGAATATGGTGAACAAAGATCTAAAAATCTCAGAGAAGAACAGCTTGGAAAGGAATAGACTGTTCATTTCTGCTGGTGCCTATGTTTATTAGAAAACTTTTTGTCTACTAAAATTAAAAATTTTATTAAATGGAATAAAATGAGACAGGTAAATATAGGGGTAGACTACATTGATGTGTATGATGTTTTAATATTAACAGATTTATTTATTTATTTATTTGGAGAGACAGAGTCTCACTTTGTGAGCCCTTGGTAGAGTGCCGTGGTGTCACACAGCTCACAGCAATGTCCAACTCCTGGGCTTTTAAGCAATTCTCTTGCCTCAGCCTCCCGAGTAGCTGGGACTACAGGCACCCATCACAACGCCCGGCTATTTTTTGGTTGCAGTTTGGCCAGGGCCAGGTTTGAACGCACCACCCTCGGTATATGGGGCCAGCACCTACTCGCTGAGCCACAGGTGCCACCCCCAATTTTTTTAAATATGTATTTAACATATCAATAAAATAAATACATGTTAATAAATGGTAGTCAAAATTCGGGGAAATCTTGACTTTTATTTTATTATTTCATTTCAGAATATGTGCAAATGATTTGTTTACCTGGTTTGCTTTTATACTGTTTGAGTCAAAGTTATAAGTGTGCCCATCATCGAGATAGCATACACTGTACCCATTAGGTATGATTTTACCCATCCCTGCCTCCCCACTCCCACCTGCTTGATTTCCATTGAATTTTACTTCCATCTGTACACACGAATGCTACTTGGTTGGTTCTAGTTTAATAGTGAGTACATGTGGTGTTTGTTTTTCCATTCTTGTGATGCTTAGTAGAATGGTCCCCAGTTCCTCCCAAATTGTTGTAAAAGGTATTAATTAATTTTTTTGTGACTGAGTAGTACTCTGTGGTATACACACACCACATTTTCTTAATCCACTCATGAATTGGTGCTTGGGTTAATTCCACATCTTTGTGATTGTGAATTATGCTGCAATAAACCTCCTAGTGCAAGTGTCTTTTGGATAAAATGACTTATTATTCTTTGGGCATATGCACACATAAATACACACATATGTCTCTGTTTGTGTAATGAGTCTGGAAGAATGTACATCAAAGTATTAACAGTTACTGTCTCTATATTGTAAGATTATAGGCATTTTATTTGTTTCTTATCTGTATGTTACTCTAAATTATCTATTTTAAACATGTTGTGCAGTAAGAAAATCTTCTTTAGAAAGTTTTTCTAGAAACAAATGTTACTTCTTTCTCCTTTCTATCACATTCTCAACACTATAAAACTGATTTTTCATGAGATTCTGTATAACACCAGCACTGGTACTCAATTTTTTCTTTTTAAGATGCTAGTGAAAAATAACCACCTTTCAGACAAGATCATTGTTTTGCCAGGAAAAATGGCAAAATTCTCACTTCCTGAGACTGTAGATGTGATCATTTCTGAACCAATGGGATACATGTTGTTCAATGAAACGATGCTGGAGGTTCTTTGTACCCTCAATGAATCCCCAACAATTAAAAAAAAAAAAAGGATCCTGGAGAGTTACCTTCATTCCAAACAATGGCTAAAATCAAATGGTAAGTTGGCCAATTTCTGGTGTAGAAAATAAGATAACTTCTCTGTAAAAGTTTGCCATCATCTTTCCCTAACATTTGATTCTATACAAACAGGAGAGAGCATTTCTATTACAATCAGTTATCTGATTTTCTTATCCTAACTTTCCATACATAACAAATCAGCTAGTCTCCAACCATAAGAACACCATGTGTGCTGCATAGTATTCAATATGCTATAGAGGGCCAGCTCAAGTTATGTGTTTTTGTCCTACTTCTGTACTTTCTTTCTTAATGAACTTGGCTAATACTTAACCTTTTGGCTTTGGTTTCTTCATTCTGATGATAGATTCTCACACATAATTTCTAAACCCCTTTCAAATGTTGGCTGCTAGAATGTGTGAAACTCTCTGTGCTCTTCTTATTCTTTTTGATATTTTCTTTTCCTATCATATTTTTCTCCTTCCCTATAATCACTACACACAGTCAAATATTATTAAACCTAATATGTTTTTCATGCTTACCAAGTGACTGCATCTGCTAAGTAATTTGAATAAATTATTTTAAGAAATCCTTCTAAAATCTGAATGATAAAGGATCTCTGTTATTTGACGGATTAGCACTGAGATTTTCAGTAATTTTGCTGCCTTCCATAGGGGACATTTGGCAATGTCTAGAGACATTTTTCATTGTCACAATGGCAGTGGGAGTGGGGTCCAGGCATCTAATGGATAGAAGGCAAGAGTGCTTCAAGACATCCTTCGATGTACAGGACAGTCCCCTATATCAAAGAATTGTGGAGTCTTAAATGTCAATATTGCAAGATTGAGACCTGAGTTGGTGGGAGACATTAAGTTCCCCATTTTATCTAAGAGTAGAATGTGAACGTTTTAAAGCAATAACTGAGAAAATGACATGAAGGCTGTGTTGACCAGTTTGATGGAAGTAGTTCAGAATGCATGTGAAAACCCCACACTGTACCCCAGAAGTGCATTAATGTACATAGTTACCATTCAATTAAAAAAAAAAAGAACTTCTCTCCAAAATCAGCCCGGCGTGGTCCCAGACCCCGTATCTGTATCTTTCTCTTCCCCAGTTTCCTTCCTCATTGTTAGGGTAGAGTTAACTTCGGAGGTTAACTTTGAAAGACCATGTGTCTAAAAATAACATGATGGTGGTCAAAGTTTAGTTTGGTTGACTTTGGGATTCAGGTTCAAAATTATGTAACCTCATAAATCAGACATTGCCTTTCAGCTATTTCTATTATTTTCTAGCTTCTAGGTTATAGCAGTTCTCTGATTATTCATGAATATTTATGTGTAAACAGTTATGCTACTTCGCAGGAACCTTCATCAACCTGGAGAAATTTCTTGAATTATTTATTTTATCATTCTCTCCCTGTTTTGTTTTCTTTGTTCGCTATTCCTGGAATTTGTACTATTTTGACATTAAACTTTCTAAACTAATTCTCAAATTTTCTTATCCCCATCCTCCATATTTCCCATATCTTTATATTGTACATTTTTAGGAGAATGGCTTAGTTTAATATTACAACACTTATATCAATGTTTAAGTTTCTTGAGTATTATATTTTAGTTTCCCAAAGTGCCTTCCTCTTCCTCTAGTTATTTCTTTTTCACAGACTCGGGATACAATATATTTTCTAACTCTCTGAGCATATCAAATAGACTTAAACATTTTTCTTTAGATGCTTATATTATTTCTATTTCATCTGGGTTCTATTTCTTTACCTGAATCTGTTGATTATTAGTAGTTGTATCTGTCTTTTTTATTGGTGGATTTCCCTCCACATTTGGTTATTTTTGGCATTCTGGGAACACCTGTAAGTAAAGCCCTAAAAAGATTATCACTGGGTTTGGCATTGGCTGGACTGGTTGACTGATGATGAACATTTTAGGCAACACAGCTACTTGGTGGATGCCCTATCATAAAAGTTTTAGATCGTCATTCTGGTGCCATTTAAGCCTTCACTGAGGGAAACTTACATCTTTCACTTTGTGGTGGCCATGGCAGTTTGGCATGGGGAAGCACAAGATTCACTGCTGGTGTCCTGGGAGCCAAGAAGGGAAGGGGAATATTCCCAACAAGCAATTCTTAAATGCTATGGTCTGAATATTGGAAGCCCCCAAAATTAGTGGTTAAAATCCATACTACCAATTTGATGGCATATAGAGGTGAGGCCTTTGGAAGGTGATGAGCTCATTATGGGGGAGCCATCAAGAATGGGCTTAGTGGCCCTTATGAAAGAGAACCCAGATGATTACCTTGCTCCTTCCACCATGTGAGGCTACCATGAGGAGGTGCCAGGTATGAGCCAGGAAATGTTCTCAACAGGAGTCAAATCTGCTGACTTGATCTTGGACTTCCCAGCTTCAACAACTGTGAGAAATACATTTCTGTATTTTATAAGCTACTCAATCTGTGGTATTTTGTTACAGCAGTCTGAATGGACTAAAAGATCAGAGAAGCACTTCCTGGCTACCCTCTGGGGAAAATGTTGTTACTGAGTTCAAAATCTGCAGCACAATTTCCCTAGAAAATAGATCTTTTGAATTGAGAGGCAGTGAGGTGGGGGGCCCTCATAGCATGAAGTTTGGGTTTGGATATCTAAAAACACCTTATGTTCCATCAGTGAATTATTGACAGATTATCAGTGAATGATAAACAGTCTATCAATGGATTGTTGACTATCAATGGATTATTGACTGTCAGTGGATTATTGACAATCAATGGATTGTTGACAGTCTATCAATAGATTATTTTTTCCAATTTAGTGTTCCATTCTGCTATAGAGGAGCTCTCAATGTTTGGCTTCCTAATGTATCTGTCCAGTGAATGCACCTCTGTCATGGGTTGCTTCTGCAGGGGCTCAGATTTCATCTTCTACCGAGATCAGTTACTCCTCCATCCAGATCTTATCTTCTGAATTGTTATCGCCTTTTCTGTCCTTTGTTATCTATTCTTCATTGCGCGGATCCTGTAGATTTATACGACTTTTATTTCTTTTGTGTTATTGTTTTGGTGGTCTCAAGGGAGAGGTGATAAGTGCTTATTCTCCCACCTACCTACCAACTTTTATAATTTTCTTCCACTACTTTAGCTGCTCTACTATATTCACAGAAAAGACAGGGAGTTGGACTGATTCGAAAGTGGAGTTTTCCCTGATAAGTATAAGTCAGAGAGAAGGGCAAAAGGGAATTGACAATGTTACCAAGAGAATATAGTTTTAATAATGAACCTGAAAAACAAAAAAAAATGAACATGAAATTTAATTTTGCTAAGAATGGAAGCAAATGTAGATGAGGAAGATGAAAAATATGAAAATTGGATTAGGAATGTGAATAAGAATAGAAAATCTTAAAATGGAGAGAAAACGGGGCACTCTAGTCAGAAACAGTGACGTCTGAAATCAAAATAATATCGCTGTCGAAGGTGACAATGTCTAGGACATGACCCAAAGAATGAAGAAATCTGCAAGTATAAAGGAAAAGTCAATTATGGGTGAGTCAGAGAATTGAAAGGATCAAGAGTATTTTGGAAGATACACTTATGCATGCCTGGAAATGAATACAGCTAAAAGCTAAAATTCAATAGATGTGGGAAGGTTGGACATCAAGAATAATGAGGACTAGGAAACAGGGTAGTCAGATAGTGTATGCTTCATAGAAGCTAGATGCTTTTAAGGAAGAAGGAAGACAAAAGTTTAAGAGGAACCAGTGAAGGCTTAGGAGGGTACCCATCAACCTCCTTGGTTTGAAGCAAACATTTGACTTAGGAAAGCTTAACCAGCCTCCACAGAGAGAGCTATAGTGGAAGCACTGTCCTCAAGGGACTGCCTCTTTCTGATATGGCAAGGAGTTAAAGGAAACCATTTAGAGAAGATGTTTATGCTGTGGGACAGTATGTTGACCACAGAGCTGGAGAACCAGGGCATACAAGGTAAGAATCTGGGAAAAGGAGAGAGGAAGTGGATTTTTTATATGAGCAATTGAATTCTACGAAACGGGATTGAAAATCCTTAGTGGTCATTGATGATCTGGAGCGCAAAAGCATAGAGAAGTGAAAGTTTAAGCTGAAACCATGACTTGCCTAAGTTTTGGTAGAATTTCAGAGCAACTGCTGCATTGGTAGTGTGAGATGACGTGATGTTTCGGGGGAGGAACGTGAGGGGGTTCTGAGTACATCACCCTAAATTGTGCCACTCTGGAATAAGGATCATTTTGAGGTACACAGAATGAACTCTGGACCCTATAGACCTCTATGGGGGAGAATGTAAATTCCCCTTTTGAAAGTTATTCTCTCTTCCATCTTTCTGCATCAGGAAGGGGAGAACAACCTTATCTTTGGAGACTGGCTGGTACTGAAAATGAGTTTACAAAACCTTACTAACTTGCCTTTACCTACCTATATTTTCCTCCCCACAATTTGCTCCCCCAGAGTCTCAAAGTCCTTCTCTTTTGCCTTGTCACTTCTATACAAATGTATCATTCTTTGTTAAATGCCATGGAAGCCCATGTTGTAACCACCCTTTGAGTTACTCAGCACCCAGTTCTGCCACGTGTATGCAAACTTAATAAACTGCTGTTTGTTTTTGTCTTGTTCATCCATCTTATGTCAATGGTGAGTTTAATCTGCAGAGCTCTAGTCAATGAAGGATAGAGGGAGGAGTGCTGTCCTGTCTTACAAAGAGAATAAATAAATCCATCCTCATCAGGGCCTCATTATCAACCAAGACATTTGGTAATTGGCCTTTGGCTTAACTCAAAGATGTTTGATGGGCAGTGAACAGTATTATTTAAAGATAATTTTTAATGAAATCCAAAAATGGTCATGGTAAAGAATTCAAAAAGAACTCCAAGGGTATACAACAGCATGATACTACTTTCCAAAGTATATAAATGTGATTTTGGTTAATTCCGAGATGGGGGTTTTAAACTGGATATGTTTCTGAATTTTTAAATTGTTTATAATAAACACATTCAAATATTCCTTTTCAATGCAGAAGGAAATACAAAACACAAAATTTTAAAATATATTGCAACTGCATGACTTGAATCTTTTACTTAAATGTGGGCTTATTTCTTTTTAAATAAAAAAATAATTCTGTGAAAGCTTTAGATTAATAGTTGATTCTGAGACAGACAAAAACTATGTCGTTTTCATCTTAAAACTGAATCAACACTGCAAACCAGTGATTTACAAAACGGAGCCATCACTAGAATTACTGGGGGAAAAACAAAAATAAACAACCGAGATCTCAGGGCCCCATCGAAGAACTACCGAATCCAAAATTCCTAGAGTGGGTGACCAATCTGATAATTAGAACGAGCTGGAATGACTGTGACAAAGCAATGCAAAGCAAGCGACATTTAATTAGATCTAATTAATCATTACATTAACAGTCTAAATGAGCAGGCCCATGGAACTAGTCACCATGTTTCTTTTTCTTATTTAAAACTAGCCTTTTAGATGGAAGAAAGGCATTCCAGCTAATTACAAGAAAAATCCCTGAACCAAATATGAGAGTCACTTACTAGAAGACTCTGAAAGGCTGAGAAAAGGCTGTAAATTGGCTAGGGACCTCAGGAACTTAGGAAACACATGCAGATGAGTCTTATCCCTGTTTTTATTCATTTGTTTGCTTTTATTTTTATTTTCATTTTTATTTTTTTGAGATGGAGCCTCAAGCTATTCCCCTGGTAGAGTGCCACGGCATCACGCTCACAGCAACCTCCAACTCCTGGGCTCAAGCGAGTCTCCTGCCTCAGCCTCCCAAGTAGCTGGGACTACAGGCACTCGCCACAACGCCTGGCCATTTTTTGGTTGCAGCCGTCATTGTTGTTTGGCGGGCCCAGGCT
>CAUYTI010025755.1:0-36484 GCA_963575145.1 Galago senegalensis
GTTTGGAGGGATCACTTCTGAGGTTTGTCTTATAGGGGTACAGGTGAATCTTTCTAAGAGTAGAATGTGAACGTTTTAAAGCAATAACTGAGAAAATGACATGAAGGCTGTGTTGACCAGTTTGATGGAAGTATTTCAGGATGCATGTGAAAACCCCACACTGTACCCCAGAAGTGCATTAATGTACATAGTTAACATTCAATAAAAAAAATAAAAAAAAAGAAAACAGAAAGAGAGAAAGTCAACAACCTAATAGGTCATATCAAGGAGCTGGAAAAGGAAGAAGAATCCAACCCCAAACATACAAAAAAAAAGAAATAATTAAGAGCAGATTTAAACAAAATAAAAAGTAAAATAATCATTCAGAAGGTCAACAAAACAAAAAGTTGGTTCTTTGAAAAGATTAATAAAATTGCTAAACCATTGGCCAACCTAATCAGAAACAGAAAGTTTAATCACTAATAATGTCAATCAGAAATGACAAAGCAGAAGTAACAACAGATACCACAGGAATTTAAAAAAGTTCTCAATGATTACTACAAAAAAAAAAAAAACTCTATTCTAAGAAATATGAAAAAGTGGAATAAATGGACCAATACCAAGAAACATATCATCTTCCTAGACTCAGGCAGAAAGAATTAGAAATTTTGAATTGACCTATGTCAAGCACTGAAGTAGCATGAAGTATATGAAATCTTCCCAAAAAAGAAAAGTCCAGGACAAGGTAGCTTCACATCATAATTGTACCAAACCTTCAAAGAGGAACAACTACCTATATTACATAACCTTTCCTAAAATATAGAAAAAGAAGGACTCCTCCGTAAAACATTTTATGAAGGAAATATCACCTTGACCCTCAAACCAGGAAAAGAACCTACAGAGAAACAAAATTGCAACCTGGTATCATTAATGAATATCAATGCCAAACTATTAAACAATATTCTAGCAAGCAGAATTCAACAACACATCAAAAAAATTATATACCATGATTAAGTTGGTTTTATCCCAGGGTTACAAGTTTGATTCAACATACGTAATTCTAAAAATATAACTATGCCACATAAATAAAATAAAAAACAAAGACCATATGATTCTCTTAATTGATGCAGAAAAAGCTTTTGATAGTATCCAGCAACCTTTCAAGATTAGAACACTTAAGAAAATAGGCTTAGACAGGACATTTCTTAAATTGATAGAGGCCATCTACAGAAAACCCACAGCCAATATCATATTGAACTGAGTAAAATTGGAAAACTTTCCACTCAGATCTGGAACTAGATAAGGATGTCCATCATCACTGCTGTCATTCAACATAGAAATGGAAGTCTTAGACATCACAATCAGGCATAACAAGGCGATCAAGGTTATTCAAATGGGGTCAGAGGAGATCAAACTCTCACTCTTCACAGATGATATGATCATGATCTTTTTTTTTTTTTTAAGATAGAGTCTTACTCTATCACCCTTGGTGGAGAGCTGTAGTGTCACAGCTCACAGCAACCTCCAACTCTTGGGCTTAAGAGATTCTCTTGCCTCAGCCTCCCAAGTAGCTGGGACTGCAGGCACCCACCACAAAGCCCAGCTATTTTATCACTGCAGTTGTCATTGTTGTTTAGCTGGCCCGGGCCGGGTTTGAACCCGCAGCCTCAGTGTATGTGGCCAGCACCGTAAACACTGTGCTATGGGCACCGAGCCACATGAAATGATCTTATACCTGGACAACCCCAGGGACTCAACTAGAAAGCTCTTTGACCTGATCAAGGAATATAGCAGTTCCTCAGGATATAAAATCAATATTTAGAAATAAGTAGCTTTTATATATACTGAAAATAGTCAAGCCAAAAAATAGTCAAGGACTCTACTCCTTTTATAATAGTGCCAAAAAAGATGAAATAACTGGGAATTTATCTAGCAAACTATGTGAAAAATCTCTATAATGAGAATTATGAATCTCTGAGAAAAGAAATAGCTAAAGATGTTAAGAAATGGAAAAATATACCATGCTCTTGGCTGGGAAGAATAATCATTCTTAAAATGTCCATACTACCCAAAGCAATCTAAAGATTTAATGGAATCCCTATCAAAGCACCAGGATCATACTTTAAAGAACTTGAAAAAAATAGTACTTTGTTTTATATGGAATCAGAAAAAAACTCAAATAGCCAATACATTACTTAGAAATAAAAACAAATCAGGAGGCATCACATACCAGACTTCAGGTTATACTACAAATCTATAGAGATCAAAATAGCATGGTAATGGAAAAAAAAAAAAGATGTAGATATATGGAACAGAATAGAGAATCTAGACATGAACCCAGCCACATATCACCATTTGATCTTTGATGTGGCTAACAAAAACCTACACTGAGGAAAAGATTCCTTATTTTATAAATGGTTCTGTGAGAACTGGCTAGAAACCTGGAGAAGAATGATACTGGACCCTCACCTATCACCCTCCCCCAAAAATTGATTCTGACTGGATAAAAGATTTAAACTTAAGACGTGAAGCTGTAAAAATACTAGAAGAGAGTGCAGGGAAAATGCTTGAAATATTGGCTTAGGAAAATATTTTATGAAGAGAAACCCCTTGGCAATTGAAGCAACACCACAAATTTATTACTGGGATCTGATCAAACTAATAAGCTTCTGCATAGCTAAGGTCACTATAAATAAAGGAGACAGACAGCCTTCAGAATGGGAGAAGATTTTTTCAGGTTATGATTCTGACAAATTTCTAATAATTAGAATCTATGGAGATCTCAAATTAATCAGTAAGAAAACAACAAACAAATAACCCCATTTTTTTGTAGGTAAGGAACTTGAACAGAAACTTCTCTGAAGATGACAGGCAAATGGCCAACAAACACATGAACAAATGCTCATCATTTTTAACCACCAGAAAAATGCAAATCAAAACCACTTTGAGATATCACCTTACTCCAATAAGATTAGCCCACATCACAAAATCCCAAAACTGCAGATGTTGGTGTGGATGTGGAGAGAAGGGAACACTTCTACACTGCAGGTGGGATTGCAAACTAATACAACTGTTTTGGAAAGTAGTATGGAGAATTCTCTAGGAACAAAAAGTTTACCTACTGTTTTATCCTGTAATTCCATTACTAGGTATCTATCCAGATCAACAAAAATCATTTTACAAAAAATACTTTAGCACTAGAATGTTTATTTCAGCCCTATTCATAATTGTCAAGTCATGGAAGCAACCCAAATGCCCATCAATTCATGAATGGATTAACAAATTGTGGTGTATGTATGCCATGGAATACTATGCAGCCAAAAACATGAAGACTTTACATCTTTTATGTTTAACTTTATGGAGCTCTAACATATTCTTCTTAGTAATGTATCTCAAGAATGTAAAAAAAAGTATCCAATGTAGTGAAATCATTAAAGAAAGTTAATTATGATGCTGTTAATTCCATATTAAAAGTATTTCAATGCATGTGAAAAAAAAGTATCCAATGTACTCAATACTATTATGAAACAAATATATAATCACTTGTAATTCATACAAATGATAAAACAAAAACATATCCCAGACAGAAGAAGTGGAGAGGAAGGTGAGGGGAAGGAGGAGGGTGAGTGGAGTGAAGGTATTTGGTGGGATCTCACCTAATGTGCACAATGCAAGGCTACATTTCAAAACAACTAAGAGTATATTATAAATGTTATAAACATCTTATCACAAAAAATAAGTGAAGTTATGTTAATCAGTTTGATTTAAGAATTCCACATTGCATATCAAATCTTCACATTGTATCCCATAAATGTATTCAGTTAAGATTTAATAAAAATAAAATAAAAAATACTGCATTCCTGAAGGTATTGCAGGGATTAGAGCCACCATCAAGGACCTGAAGGATGTAGGAGTGGTGATTACTAACATATCCCCATTCAACTCAGCTGTTTGGCCTGTCTAGCAGATAAATGGCTCTTAGAGAATGACAGTGTATTATTGTAAACTTAATCAGGCATTGGCCCTAATTGTAGCTACTGAACCAGATGTTTTTTCACTGCTCAAGTAAATTAACTCATTTACTCATAACTGGTATGCATCTATTGATCTGTCAAATGCCTTCTTCTCTATCCCTGTCAATAAAATGCATCAGAAGATGTTTGCTTTCAGCTGGCAAGGTCAGCAATACAATTTATTCTCTTACCTCAGTAGTGTATCAACTCTCTCTAGTCCTATGTCATAATTTAATTCAAAGAAACCTCTATTGCCTTTCTTTTCTATAAGATGTCACATTGGTTCATTACATTGATAATACTATGCTGATTATATCTAGTGAGCAAGAAGTAGAAACTGCTGTAGACTTATTGGTAAGATATTTGAGAGTCATAGGATTGGAAATAAATCAAAACAAAAATTCAGGGGCTTTCTACCTCAATGAACTTTCTAGGGGTCCAGTGGTGGGGGACATGTTGAGATATGTCTTCTAAGGCAAATAACAAATAGTTGCATCTGGCTAGTCCTACAACGAAAAAGAAGGGACATACTACCTACTGGGCCTCTTTGGATTTTTGAAATAACATAATCCTCATATAAGCATGTTATTCCAACTGAGTGACCACAAAACAGCTACCTTTGAGTGAGGCCCATAAAAAGAGAAGGCTGTGCAAAAGGTACAGGCTACTCTGTAAGCTTCTTTGCTGCTTGAGTCACATGATCCAGCAGACACAGATAAGGATGCTGTTTAGAGATTTTAGCAGGGCCCTATATGCGAGTTACAGTGGAAACTCTTAGAATGTTAGAGTAAAGCTCTGCCATAGTTCACAGACAACTATTCTTTTGAGAAACAGAAGACAAGTTTATTATTAGTTGGGCCTTAATAGAAACAGAATGGATCACCATGTGACCTGAGCTACCTATTATGAAATGGATATTATTTGGACCACCAAACCCTAAAATTGGGCATGCACAGCAAAATTCCATTATCTAAGGGAAGTGATATATATAAAATCAGGCTCAAGCAGGCCATGAAGGTACAAGCAAGTTACATTAAGAGGTGGCTCAAATGTCCATGGCTCCCACTAGTACTAAACTATCTTCCCTCTTCTGGCATACACTTATAGCCTCCTGGGGAGTTTCTTACTTAATTGAGGAAGATAAGGCTTTAGCCTGGTTTTCCAGTTAGTTTTGTATGATAGGTGAACACTACCCAAACATGTATAGCTTCAGCATTACAACTCTGTTCTATGTCTGAAGGAAAATGGTGAAGGAAAATCCTCCCAGTGGGCAGAACTTTGAGCACTGCACCTGGTTGTTCATTTTGGTTAGAAGGAGAAATTCCCTGTGCTCATATTCAATTCACAGGCTGTGGCTGCTGGTTTGGCTGTATGATCAGAGACTTAGAAGAAAGTTGTTTAGAAAACTGGTGATAAGAAAATTTGGAGAAGTATGTGCATGTGGATAGACTCTCTTAACAGGAAAAAAGTGTGATGATATTTTATCTCATGTGAATGCTCACATGACTTAATTATTAATTAATAGCTAATATTGGGACTGCTTATAACAAAATATCATAGACTTGGTAACTTCTAACCAATAAATTTATTTCTCACAGTGGTAGAGGTGAGGAGGTCCAAGATCAAGGTATTATCAGACTCAATGTTGGTGAGGACCAGTTTCACATATGGTGCCTTCTCTCTGTGTCCCCACATTGTGAAAGAGCAAGGCAGCTCTCTGGGGCCTTTTTATAAGTGTACTAATCCTATACATGAAGGTTTCACCCTGATGACCTAATCACCTCCCCAAAGGCTCCATCTCCTAATACCATCACCTTGGTAGCTAATATCTTAACATGAATTTTGAGGGTAAGCAAACATTGATACCAAGGAATCATACCTGTTCAATGTATGCCATCCAGCCTCTTTTCCCAGCCATTCCTGTTACTATGCAATGAGCTCATGAACAAAGTAGCCATGGTGGCAGGGTTATATGAGCTCAGCAACAGGTAATTGCACCCATCAAGGCTGACCT
This sequence comes from Galago senegalensis, assembly GCA_963575145.1. Classification (NCBI taxonomy): domain Eukaryota; kingdom Metazoa; phylum Chordata; class Mammalia; order Primates; family Galagidae; genus Galago; species Galago senegalensis. The sequence goes on from CAUYTI010025755.1 coordinate 6,007, forward strand.
GGCTATGGCCTCTGCTGAGTGCCTAATCTGCCCACAGCAGCACTGATCAACGATCAGCCCCTAATATGTTAACATCCCCCAGGGCAATTAGCCATCTACCTAGAGTCAATTGATAATACAGGACTATTTTTGTCATGGAAGGGACAGCATTTTTCCTTTATAAGAAAAGACATTCTAGATACAGATTTGTCTTCTCTGCATGCAGTGCTTCTGACAAAAGCACCAACCATGTACTTCCAGAATGATATTCCTTACAACCTTGCTTCTGAATAAGAAACTCACTTTATAGAAAAACAAGGGAGGCAATGGGCCTGTGCTTGTGGAATTTACTGGTCATACCATGTTCCCCACCATCCTGAAGCAGCTGGCTTGCCAGAATGTGGAATGGTCTTTTGAAGGATCAGTTATATAGTCAGCTAGGTGGCAATACTATGCAGCTCTGAGGCAAGGTTATCTAGAATAATGCATATGCTCTGAATCAGCATCCAATGATGATATTTCTCAGACAGGAAGGATTCATAGGTATAGAAATCAAAAGGTGGAAATGAGGGTAGCATCCCTCACCATTACCCTTAGGGACCCACTAACAAAATATTTGTTTCCTGTTATTGTGACTTTGTGCTCTGCTGGCCTAGAGATCTTGCTCCCAGAAGGAACAATGCTTCCACCAGGAGACACAACAGTAATTCAATTGAACTGGAAATTAAGGCTACCACCAGCCACTTTTGACTCCTCATGTTTTTGAAGCAATAGGCCAAGAAGGCAGGTGCAATGTTGGTTGGGACAATTAATCCCTACTACTAAGGGAAAAATGGACTACTGTTCCACGATGGAGATAAGAAAGAGGAAGACTAGAATACAGGAGATGCCTTAGGACATCATTTAGTATCACTATGCCCTGTGATTAGATCAATGGAAAACTACAACAACCCAAATTCAGGCAGGACTACTAATGACCCAGAGTTTTCAAGACTGAAGGTTTGGATCACCCTACCAGGTAAAGAACCACACCAGCTGAGGGGCTTGCTGAAAGCAAAGGCAATGCAGAATGAGTAGTGGAAGAAAGAAGTTGTAAATACCAGCTACAATCATGTGATCAGTTACAAAAACAAGGATTGTTATTACCATTAATATTTCCTACTTATTTTCCTATGACTATATTTTTGTACATTTCAAATATCTTTGTTTTCTTCTCTCTTATTCTCTTATCATATAACATAAGATGTATTGATTTTATAGTATTTAAGTATTATTAATTTTATATCATAGCATTTAGAAAGCATTTAAGTCACAAGATATCAAGAGTAAACATCACTTAAGAACTTTACCTCCTCCTTTGGGAAGAATAGTTAGTGCATTTTTAGTTGTATGCAGTTATACCATGTTAAACAGAATTGTAACCCTGTTATTATCTTTATTTGGAGATTAAGTATGGTCAAGGAGATGTACATGGGTGCTAAATTGACAAGGGATGGATTTGTGATGGTTAATTTTATGTGTCAATTTGATTAGGTCATGGGGTACACAGTTTTGTTTAAACATTATTTCATGTTGTCTCTGTGAGGGTGTTTCCGTGTGAGATTAGCATTTGAATCTGTAGACTGAATAAAGCTGATTGTCCTTCCCTGTGTAGGTGGGCTCCATCCAATTTTTTGAAGACCTGAGTACAACAAAAATGAAGAGGAAGGGAGAATTTGATGATTTTGATTGACTGCATAAGCTGGAACATCAATCATTTTTGCCCTAAGACTGGAACTTACATTGTCAGCACTCCTGGTTCTAAAGCCACTGGACTCAGACTAGAGATACATTGCTAGCTTTCTTGCTTCTCCAGCTTGCAGATGGCAGACTATGGGACTTCTAAGCTTCCATAATCACATGAGCTAATTCTTCATAAATTCTCTCTCAATATATACACAAAACATATGTAGTGTATTCTATAATTCTATTGGTTCTGTTTCTCTAGGAACTCTGTTATACATGACTAATTCCTTGTGTTTCAGAATTCAAATGGAATTTCCTCAGAGAAGACTTTCCTATTACTATCATGGGAGCTGCAAAACAATGTCTCAGTGGTCCAGAGCAGCAGTTCTCAACCTGTGGGTCATGACCCACAGGAACTGTATTAAAAGGTTTCAGCATTAGGAGGGTTGAGAACCACTGGTCCAGAGGATAGTGAGTAGTGAATGAGACAGCTGTTAGGGATTATGTGGAACCTGAGAATTCCTGCTCTCACTAAGGAGGGCTGCCACTACTCAGTTCCACCTAATTTTTGCCATGTGAAAATACAGAATGAATGCTTCCAGACTGTCTGAGTTATCAAGAAAAACCATAAAAATCTCATTTTTATGTAGAAACATCTTGTAAAACTACTAATGAATGCCAAGTTTTAAAAGATATATTGGAAATCAAACAAAATATATCTCAGCCTAATTCATCCCATATACCTCTAGTTTGTAACCTCTGATTTATCACATCATTCTGTTTACATAATTTTCTGTCTATCTCCTTTCATCAGAATTTAAACTTCATAAGGGACTTTGCCTGTCTATATCATCCTGTGTTCCCAATGTTTGGAACAGTGCCTCATACACAGAAGTCACTTTTTAAAAATTAGTTATTAGAGAAATTCTGAAACATACACTAAAAGTAGAGATAATGGTATAAGTAATCTCATGTACCATTATTCAACTTCAAAAATTATCAACACAGTGCCATTTTGCTTTACATATTTCTTCCACTGACTTTCTACTTGTGAATTTTAAAGCACATCCCAAACACTGTGTCACTTCAAACTATTAATATTTCACTATGCATGAACACTTTAAAAAATCATAACCATTATTCTATTACTGTTCTAACAAAATTTACAGTAAAATGTAATACTAAGACCACATTGAAATTTCTCTAATTGTCATATGATATCTTAATGAATACTTGTTGAATAAATAAATTATGGAACAAATGAAAATAAGCATCTGACAGTTTATTTTTTAAAACCTTGAAACATGATCTTCCTTATTAGAAACATTAAGATTACTTGTCAGGAGACACTTTGTTTTCAAATTTTAAAAGGTGGAGAATGGGTCCAGCAAGTATTGTTCTCTGCTGAGGTCCTGCCCCAGGGGCAGGGTCTGTTAAGACCTATGGATCTAACAGCAACTGACTGAAGAAATATAAAGTTAGAAATGATGAGAAAGAAAGAGACAAGACACACAGAATAGAATTTTCAAGGGAAACTCAGGGGATCACTGTCCACTTGTGGGGATCCTGAGGTGACCTGAGTGTCAATTCCACTCAGCTTTTTTTGAAGGCTATTTGCTCATTAGCCCAAAGGGTAAGTTGAGGAAGAGTACAAAGATGCCAGCAGTTTCTCCAAGTGAGCATATCAGCTCCTATTGTTTCTATAATCATTGACTTTAAGGGTCTGAGCAGCCTTGAGAAATCCAGAACCTTAGCCTTGTGTGGGGGCAGCCTCCTGTCTGAGGTCACACACACAGAGATTCTTATGGGGATGCTAATCTCCACTAGTTCACTGTGTAGTGAAACACCACTGATGTCAATCTCCTCTGAAGAATCTGTAGGAGAGAGAAATTTTCTTCTCATCACCACCACAGACGGTCTTCCTCTGGGATAAGGAACATATGCCCTCCTTCCCATACTTTAAGGCTTGCACTGTTCTCTTGATCTCTGCATCAGCCAAATATAAATCTCCACAATGGGTATTTGCTTTGTCTGTTTACTGGGTAGGAAATGGCCTTGTTAATGTATCTTTCCAAGCCTTGCCACAGCAACTTCTGTGGCCCTTATTCCTCAGAGTGTTTACAGATCCAACAGGGGTATTAGTAAGCTGTATCCCCAATAGCCCAGAGCTCTAGGAAAATCAAGAAACTTGCTCAGATAAGAAATTTAGCAGTGGCTGGTTTAAAGTTGAACTAGCTGACTTTCTTTTGTTCTGACTCACTCAGCTTACTTTTTAATTTCCCACTTTTTCTGGGGGTATTTTTCCCTGGACAAGAATAGACTTTGGTCCTCATTCTGCCTGTACTATTCTAGTCAAGCAGATGAAATCTCAGAATAAAATTACATAGTGGATATTTTCCTAAGAAAAATGAAGATGTGTCTTCTCACAAACAATTGTACAGGAATGTTCATGGCAGATTGATTCATAATAACTAAGCACTGGAAACAAACCAAACATGTATCAACAAAGGTATGGATAAACAAACTATGATATAGTCATACAATTTAATATCACTCAGAAATAAAAGAAACAGAATACACAACAATATGCATGAATATAAAAAATATTATGTTGAATAAAAGAAGCCAGACCTAAGAGTACATACTATATGATTCCTATTATACAAAATTCCAGAATAGGCAAAACTAATATATAGTAGAAAACAATGAGAATAGTGATTGTCTATGGGGGATGAGGTAGGGTGGTATGAGATTGATTGGAAAGGGGGCATAATAGAAGTTTCTGGGGTGATGGTAATGCTTATAGGGGTTTCAATTACACAGGTGTGTATATTTCTCAACACACATCAAATTATATGCTTAAGATTTGTATATGTTTTGTATGTAAATTTTACCAAAAAAGAATGATCAAATATTTAAGTGGATATTTACTGATATCAGCTAATTATTTGTAATGCATCAGATAAATAAGATGAATTGATAGAAGCTGAATATAAGGATGGATAGGTGGATTCATATGGATAAAACAATGTATTAATAGTAAAATAGTAGAATCCATATTGGGTATATAGCTGTTTGCTATATAATTCCTCTAACTTTAATATGTTTGAAAATTTATATAATAAAATATTGAGAAAAAAAAAAACTCCATAGCAATTTCCAGAAGATGGGAGAAAGAAAGTGTTAGTTTGACAGTGTATGTGACTTAGCCTTTCTGACATTTTTGCTGAGTGGCCCCTCTAGATGACTTTGGATGAACTGACCTCCACTCCCAGTTCTTGTATAAATTGGTAGCTTCTTGGCCATATCCACAAGCATCTGCTTCTGAACCTCAGGCCTCTCTTCATTTTCATAGCGCTCTTTATCTGTATAGGACAAGTAGAACTGGAAACAAAAGTGGTAGGTAAGACTTTATTATCCAAGGTTAACAGAAGAAATTAACAACAACAATAATAACTACTTAAATGAAAATATTCATAACATACCCTTGAAGCCCAGGCACCAATTTGGCTTATAACTCTTTCTGGCTAATTATCTCAATAATCTTATCTAGCTTTAATCTTCATAATTCTATGATGTGAATATATTGTTTTACAAATAAAGAAAATAAAGCATACAGAGATTAAGTACCTTGTTGAAGGTACTTAATTAAGTAGCAATTCTGGGTCCCAAACCTAACTCATTTGACTTTAAGACTTCTGCTCTTCCCATTCACTATAACATGATGTTGTATACAGATGTGTGACACATTGTTGCTAGGATCCTGTTGATGATTAACCATGCTTAAAAAGTTACAAGTGTTTTTAATAGACGACACTGATAAGAAGGTAGATGAGATAGTTTGCAACATTCTGTGCATATTCTAATCTTGCAAATGAGTAGATATTGGGATATTCTCACTATCTGAGAACTTTTTCGTCTGGTATGGACCTTGTCACCTATTAGTGCCGCCCTTCACTAATCTTGCCAGAGATATGCCAGCTCTATGAAACTAAATTTCTTCATCTGTAAAATAGAGGACATAATACCAACTTCATAACATTGGTACAGAAGTTCTGGATAATAAGTAATGGAGAGACTCCTTTAGAATTTTCATTTATTGGAATTAATAAATTTCATTCATTTAAAAACATTTGACATATTGTGATTTTAAAAAAGAGTTTAAAAGAGTTTAAAAAAATTAAACTCTTCTAGCTGGTGTGTGGTGGTATTTCATTGTGATTTTATTTAGCACTCCTCTGATTACTAATGATACTGAGTACCTTTTCACGAGCCATTTGGATGTCCTTTTGTAAAATGTCTATTTGAGTCTTTTGTCCATTAAAAAAGAACTGGGTTGTCTTTTTCTTTGAATTCTTTATATATTTTGGATACCAGTCTTTTCTTGAATATTTTCCACCAGTCTGTGGCTTTATTTTCAATTTATTTTGTGGTGCATTTTGAGGGATAGAAGATCTTACTGGGATTAAAGGTGTGAGGCACCACACCTAGCTTAATCCTTGGTAAAATTCTAATAAAATGTACAGAACATAAAACTTAACCATTGTAACCATTTTTTAAGTATATAGCTCAGTGGCATTAAATTCATTCTCACTGTTGCATAGCCATCACTACTGTCTATCTCCACTAATTTTTTCAACTTATAAAACTGAAATTCTATACTCTAAACTGTAACTACTCCTTTCCTCCTCTTCCTAGCTCCTAGCAAAGACCATTATACTTTCTGTTTTTGTGAATTTGACCATTCTTTTTTTTTTTTTTTGAGGACCACAGGCGCCCACCACAATGCCCAGCTAATTTTTGGTTGCAGCTGTCATTGTTGTTTGGCGGGCCCAGGCTGGATTCAAACCCGCCACCTTGGGTGTATGTGGCTGGCGCCTTAGCCGCTTTAGCCACAGGTGCCGAGCCTGAATTTGACCATTCTAGGTACCTTATACAAGCAGAATCATTCGGTATTTTGTCTTTTTCTTTTCTTTTTTAAGAAACAAGGTTTCACTCTCTTGCCCAGGCTTCAGTACAGTGGGCATGATCACATCTCACTGTAACCTCAAACTCCTGAGTTCAAGAGATTCTCACACTTCAGCCTCCTGAGTAGCCAGGACCACAGGCAAATGCCACTCCACCCAGCTAACTTAATTTTTTTGGAGAGATGAGGTCTCACTATGTTGCCCAGAGTGGTCTCTAACTCTTGGCCTCCCAAAGTGTTGAGATCACAGGTGTAAGCCACTGTGCCCAGCCCAGTATTCTCTGTGTCATGACTGGCTTTTCCCTTAGCATATACATAGTATCCTCAAGTTTCATCTATGTGGTAGCACATGTCAGAATTTCTTTCATTTCCAAAACCTGATAGTATTCCATTGTATGTATATAACAAATTTAATGTATTCATTTGGGTTACTTCCATCTTTTGGCTATAGTGAATAATGCTGCAATAAACATGGGCATACAGCTACTTTTTTTAGATGTTGTCTTTTATTCTTTTGGGTATACACTAAGAAGAGGAGTTGCTAGATCATGCGGTGGTTCAATTTTTAATTATTTGAGGAACCATTATACTGTTTTCCATCATGGCTACACCATACCTACTAACATCTTACAAGTGTTCCAAGTTCTCCACATTCTGAACAACATTTGCAATGTTTCACTTTTTTTCATAGTAGGCATCATAATTGGTTTTAGGTAGTATCTTGTGGTTTTGGTTTGCATGTACTACACTTTTGGTGTCATATCCAAGAAATCATTGTCAAATCCAGTGTCATGAAACATTTCCCCTATGTTTTTTTCCAAAGAATTTTATAGTTCTAGCTCTTACATTTAGGTCTTTGATCTATTTTGAATTAATTTTTGTATATTGTATAAGATAAGGGTCTTAGTTCATCCTTTTACATGTAGATAATACAGTTTTCCCAGCACTCCTTGTTGAAAAGACTATCTTTTTTGGGCAGTGCCTGTGGTTCAGCGAGTAGGGCATCAGCCTCATATACTGAGGGTGCAAGGTTGGAACCTGGCCCCCGCCAAACTGCAACAACAACAACAAAAATAGCTGGGCATTGTAGTGGTATATAGTAGTCTGTAGTCCCAGCTGCTTGGGAAGTTGAGGCAAGAGAATCGCCTAAGCCCAAGAGCTGGAAAAAAAAAAAAAACTATCCTTTTTTCCATGGAATGGTTTTAGTATCCTTGTTGAAAATTTCTGACCAAATTCATGGGTGTTCTTATTTCTTGGCTTGCTATTGTATTCCATGGGTCTGTCTTTATGCCAGTACCACATTGGTTTTAATGCTATAGTTTTGTGGTAAGTTTTGTAATCAGGAAGTGTGAAATGCCAACTTTGTTCTTTTTCAAGATTGCTTTGGCTATTTGAAATCATTTGATAGTCCTTATAAATTTTAGAATGGAATTTTTCTGTTTCTGAGAAATATCATTGGGATTTTTATAGAGATTGCATGGAATCTATAGATTAATTTGTGTAGTATTGACATCTTAAAAACATTAACTCTCATAATCCATGAACACAGGATATCTTTCCGTTTAGTATTTGTGTGTCTAATTTCTTTCAATAATATTTTTTAATTTTCAGTGTACAAGTCTTCTCCCTCCTTGGTTAAATTTATTCCTAGGAATTTCCTCTTTTTGATGCTATTATAAGTGGATTTTTTTGAAATTTCCTTTCAGATTGCTCATTGTTAGTTTATCAAAACAAAGTATTGTTGTGTGTTGATATGTTGATTTTATATCCTGCAATGTTGCTAAATTCATTTATTAGATATAACAGGCTTTTGGTGTGTGGAATCTTTATGTCTTTCTACATATAAGATCATGCCATCTGAAAACATAATTTTACTTCTTGTCCAATTTAGATGCCTCGTATATCTTTCTCTTGCCTACTTATATAGGCCAGAAGAAGTGTTCCTTCTTGTATTCTATTTGGAAGAATTTGAGAAGGGTAGATACATGTCTTTCTTAAATATTTGATAGAATTCATCTGTGAAGCCATCTGGTTCTGGGATTTCCTTTGTTGGTAGGTTTTTGATTATTAATTAAACCTTTTTTACTTATTGTACGTCTATTCAGATTTTTTCTTTTTCCTTGACTCAGTTTAGGCAGTTTGTGTGTTTCTAGCAATTAGCCTATTTCATCTAGGTTTTTCTAATTTGTTGGCACATAATTCTTCATATTATTTTCCTATAATTCTTTCTAGTTATGTAAGGTTTGTAGTAATGTCTCCATTTTAATTTCTGATACTGGTTATTTGTTTCTACCTTCCTTTCTTTCGTCCTTGTTCTCATCATTCCTTTCCTTTTGTTCCTTTCTTAGTCTAGCTAAATGTCAATTTTATTGAGTTTTTCAAAGTCTCTCTTCTTGTTTTGTTGATTTACTCTATTGCTTTATATTCCTTATTCTGTTTATTTCTGTTTTAATTATTATTATTTCCTTCTGTTAACATTGGTTTTAGATGCTATTAATTTGCTGGTACTTTAAGATGTAATAATTAGACCATTTATATTGAGATATTTACATTTTTAAATTTTTTCCTCTTAATGTTTTATTAAATCATAACTGTGTACATTAATGCATTTATGGGTAAAATGTGCTGATTTTATATACAATTTGCCATGCTTACATTAAACTGATTAACATAGCCTTCACCTTACCTAATTATTGTGTTAAGACATTTGTACTCTACTCTTAACAGATTTTTTTTTTTTGAGACAGGAGCCTCAAGCTGTCCCCCTGGGTAGAGTGCTGTGGCATCTCAGCTCACAGCAACCTCCAACTCCTAGGCTCAAGCGAGTCTCCTGCCTCAGCCTCCCAAGTAGCTGGGACCACAGGCGCCTGTCACAACGCCTGGCTATTTTTTTTTTTTTTTTTGGTTGCAGCCATTATTGTTGTTTGGCGGGCCTGGGCTGGATTCAAACCTGCCACCTTGGGTGTACATGGCTGGCTCCTTAGCCACTTGAGCCACAGGCACCCAGCCACCATTGTTGTTTCTTGTCCCCTCCTTTCCCCCATTTAGCCTGGCCTCACCATCCTATTCATGTGAAGGTGAGGAGAGAGATGCTGCTGCTCCTCCACATTCTTGTTTTGCCTGCTCCACCTCAGGCCACTGAATAAGGCACAGTCAAATTTCCAGCATCCAAGGAGCAGTCAACTTTCCAGTATCCAAGGCTCAGTCAACTTTTCAGCATCCAAGGCTCAGTCAACTTTCCAGCATTCAAGGCTCTGTCAACTTTCCAGCATCCAAGGCTCAGTCAACTTTCCAGCATTCAAGGCACAGTTAACTTTTCAGCATCCAAGGCACAGTCCACTTTCCAGCATCCAAAGAATAGTCAACATTCCAGCATCTAAAGAGCAGTCAACATTTCAGCATCCCAGGCAGATCTTCAACCTACACATGTAGTCAGGCTCTGTTTTCCTTTTTGTTTTTTAGGGAATGAATTTGACTTTAAGATTTCAGTATTTCAGTTTGCTATTATCAGCCTTTTGTCTTCTTTTTTCTCACTTTGGGTCCAAGAAATTTATTTTTGTTTATTTACTTATTTACGCGAGAGTAGGTGAATAGCAGTTGTTCACTGGATCTGATCAAATTACAAATAATTTCCCTGTTTTAATCAGCAAACTTTCTGCCTAAATAGAGCTAATTGTAGCAGGAACACCAACAGCAACCTTCAGGGGAAAAAAAAATCTCTGTCCTTAACCCAGGATTTTTATATATATAACTCATTTGCTTTGGTAAAATATCTACTGGCAAAGCTGAGCCTAAATAGCATTTCAGATGCATTCTAAACAGCTTGCCTGAAGACTGAATCACACTCTACTTATATACTTTCTGAAATCTATCTATATTTTATTTTGTCTTGGAAAAAGATTAAAGAATAGAATTATATTAGAACTGGTGGAGGCATGATCCATGCCCCCTTGATTATATTGAAACATTAAAATGTCATCAGCATGTTAATTTTGTCATCTCAACTGCATGAGATTTATTCAGCACTTCTATCTATTACATTACTCTGAAAACACAATTTATTCTGATTGTGGAAATGTCATAGGCAGCAACTAAAAACATCTGGAATTCTTAGTTTAGAAAGAATGCCTGGTTTCAATAATGCTATTTCTAAATTAATTTTATCTATGGAGAAGGCAGGACTCAAAGATTTTTAAATCATTCAAATTGAAATATTCATTTAGCCCACTAATTTTGACATAAGAGGTCAAAAGTTAAAAAAAAAGGAAAAAACAAAATTAGTGCATAAAGTATTTTTTTTTAATGGCTAGGAAAATAAAATTGTCACTTATAAAGCTTTAATCTCAGGAAAATATGACCTGGTTCTTTTGTTTGTTTGTTTTTTTCTCTTCATTATAGCAGGAAAAGCTTGACTAAGCCTGTCACACATGCAGGAAGCAGAAACAAGGGTGGGAGATGGGTAATTAATCCCAAGAAGACAAAAGCCACAGAATTGTCAAAACAGGGAAAAGAAATATGACTTTTGTTTTTTTTTGTTTTATTTTTTCCTTTATAAAAATTGTAAATAGAGTATGCTTACTTGCTATGTCTGTGGTGAAAGCAATTCCCTGATGGCAAACTTGAATATACAGCAGTAGAGAAGGAGAGAAAGCATTGACCGATGGTGGCAGTTCAGGAAGATTCTCTTGGTACGTTCACAGTCTGACATCTAAGATGTCCAAATCCTGAAAACTTGTTCAGCCTGAAATAAAAGCCCACTAGATGGCAAAACTAGCCCTGAGGCGATGTGAGGCTATTTATACTCTTTATCTAATTTACCTAAAGATTCCTAATTTCACAGCAGATCTATCAATGTAATCAATACAAGGTGCTCTCCCAGACCTCATGTAGATGATTTCACAAGTTTTTTTCTAAAATCTGTAAACTTCTGAGCTCTGAAACAAATCTGGTCTCTAAGGTTTCAGATATAGGATTGTGGATTCATGGTAAGTTCCAGAGAGTGCCTGAATCAGGATGTCTGTAGGCAAGTGGGCCTAGCTTAGAATCTTACTGACAGTGAAGCATTATTTTAAACACCTATGCTCATGTCTTAGCTACAATTCAGCTTCAGGTTCCATACCCAGTACAAAATAATTTTGGCAAGATGTATAGGAAATACTTATGTCTAGGTGTAGACGTAAGTGTTAGACATAGGTAGCTGAGGGGTTTCTGCTTTTTATTTTTAACAAATTTTTGATTTACAGAAGAAGTTGCAAAGATAGGACAGAAGATTCTCTTGTATCCTCACCCCATTTTTCCTACCACTTTTCGGCAATCTTAAAAAAGCTCATTTTATATAAAGCAGAGTGTTCAAATATCTGTCGATTGGCTAAGTTGTTCTCATTTAATATATTCCTTGTTGGGTTTCAGGGATGGCTCGTACTTATTTTGTTTGTTTTTAATTGGGGAATTTTATGGAGGGACACTCATTCTGGTCACACAATTACCTTTGGTGTAGTTTGCCACAGTCCTGAGTGTGTCCATCTCCCAGAGTTCACTGCCGCCTGTGCTCTGGATGTTTATTGTCTTTCATTCTCACTATGAGCCTGTGAAGTTGGTAGATTTTATGCTTTCCACAGTTTAAATAGGAAAGATGACAAGGAAGGAAGGGAAATGGCTTAAGGCAAACAGCTCTAATACAGTAACTGAGTGTCTAACTCAGATCTGAGTGGCTCCAAAGCCTCTAATTTCAAAGTGCTTATTTTCTTCAGCACCTGCTTCCTTGAATAGCCTTGTCCCAGAATTTCTTTCCCTCCCTGCCTGTCACCAGTTAGCCAAGCTGCAGGCTAACCACCTTCCTCAGGACTGGTTTCTCAGGAGAATGTGGGAGGCTGGGAGGAGAGTTCTGTAGAGTTTGTAAGTTAAGAAGAAACAGAGGTAAAAACTTATTTTTATCACTTCTGGGATTAAGGAACAAGGCTGTTCGGTGCTTCTTCCTCTGCTTATGCAAAGGCTTCATTAGCATTTACACGCATTCTTTGTCTTGTAAGTGAAAAAGAAAAAGGATGGCACTTTAGAGGCTCCGTTTTTTTATGTTCTCTCCTTTTATCTAGAGGAACAAGCTGTAAAATACCCTTAGAAAACCACTTAAGAAGCTAAAAGGAAGAATGGTTGTGAGACTATTTCAGTTTTTTTTTTCTCAAACGTAGTGGCTTTATTTATGTCACCCAATGGTGTGGTATAAACAGAAAGGCGAGAAATACACAGAAACAGCCAGGAGGTGGACTGAGGTACACAGGTCTCTGCTTAGAACTTCCTTCTCTATATCTCTGTATACAGAGGTCTCTTCTATATACTTGTATCTCGTCTATGTCTCTATATCCTTCTATACCTCTATATACATTGGTCCCCCCTGAGAACTCCTATATCTCAATATACTCAGAACTCAACTCACACCCTGATTTAGGGGGATACCTGGAAGACAGGACTGGGTTCAAAAGATGTATCCAGGCATTTTGAGTTAAAAATCTGTAAGTATTTGTCTATAAATTTATCATTTTACTTGGTTAAACAGCTCATAGTCACCACTACAATTAGTTTCTTTTGAATCCCCAAAAATCTCATTTGAAAATATCACATAGCAATTCCCTGATTAGCTGTGTACAGCTGTGGCATTAGGAGAGCACAGGTGTGATTAGCTTATTTAGTGGATATGATACAGGTTCCACCGTTCAGGACCGGACTGGGACGGTCATTTTCTGGGCCTGGGTGAACTCAAAAATGAGTCTCATCACAGAGTTTCTTCTGGTACAAACTGGCCTTTTCTAGGCCTATGTTCAAGCAAGGTCACTAGAAAAGCAGCCTGATGGGTGTCTCTTCTGGGATGTTCCTTCTTCCACCATCCCTTCTCCAGCTACTCTCTCTCCCTTCAAGCAGGTGATAGAAACTAGAATTTCTCTCCACGAAGTAAGCTGTAAAAATCTAGGGGGGTCAGGAAGATCATGCTTCCGTCTCCTTTGAAGATCCTCATGTGACAAGAGTCCTGCCCCTTAGCCTGGGGAAGGAATGTCACAGAAAAGTCTGAACAAACAGGCCTTCCTGAGTTCCCACCCGGTTATCACCTTTCCGTATACCCTTTTTGTCCACACGTGTTTCTCCACAATTATCCACTCTTTTTATCTCACTTAGTATAAAAAGCACTTTTCTTTGGGTCTTGGAGTCTTTGGACCTTCATTTGTAAATGTGTCCAAGTTATATAAAACTTAGCTAAAGTACGTTCATTATGTTTTCTTTTGTTAAGCTGTCTTTAGTTATACTGGTATGAGACATGAACCTAATAGTGGATGAGGAAAAGATTCTAGTGTTTCTCTCCTACAGAATGATGATTTTCCTGGGAATCCAGAGGGGAAAGGAAACTGGAGTGATGAAGAGTTTACCAGTTGCTGCCACACTTACCTAGCTGAAATGAATTCTCATTCAACTTTAAACTTCTTGGGGGCGGCACCTGTGGCTCAAAGGAATAAGGCACCAGCCCCATATGCCAGAGGTGGCAGGTGGGTTCAGAAACCACCCAGCCCTGGCCAAAACCTGCCAAAACAAACAAACAAAAAAACTTCTTGGCTCCTAATTCCCTTAAATAGTATCTGTTATTTTTTCTTTTATCCTCCAATCAAATTAGTCCTTTTATCTTTCAGCTTCTCCCTTCCTTGTCCCATTCACAGGGTTTATTGCTTTCCTCTTGCTTTATTTTAGTTTCCTTCTCTATTATAGCCAAAATACTGGGTTAGCCAGGCAGCTTTTCCATGACATACATTGGCCTCACCTGTGTTCCTACAGCAGCTGCCAGACTGGTGTTACCAGTTTGCCATACCTGGCCCATCCAATCATCTGCTTCCCACATGTTAGATTGAAAATGCCCTCCTCTACCATCACCAGATACTAGTTAGTTATTACAAATCTGTCTCCAACCTAACTATAATAATGTTATCTGGCCACCATTGAATTGCCCTTAGTTAATTTTTTGTTCACTGAGGTAAACATTTCATACCTTTAATAATTTACTTTGAGCCACTTATTTATCCAGACCGGTCCTAATAACAGAAGATTGGCTTGATGTAGGAAAAAGAAAAAAGTCATATGACAATTGCCTCATGTTCTCCATCTGACCAAGTATATTTGTGTTGCCCCTCTTTATTTCCCAGAGATCTTTTGCTCCCTGCCCTTGTTTCATTCGTTATCTCTTCTCTGTTCTCCATCTGTTCTTCTCCTCTGCTAATTTCTATTTCCAGGTGATGTTTTTCTCTTTGTAGGGAAGTTTTGATTCATCTTTCAGAATGCACTTGAAATATCATTGTATTAGTCTGCATGAAGTGATATAATAAAATAACACAGATTAAATCACTTAAACAGGTAAATTTATTTTTTTATAATTCTAGGTTCTGGGAAATCTTAAGGCAAGCATCTAGCAGAATGGCAGCCTCAGCTTTCATCCTGAGGCTCTTCTCTTGTGTATAGGTGGCCACTATCTCCCTCTGTACTCACACAGTATCTTTTGTGTGCACACAGGCAGAGAGTGAGTGAGCTCAGTGATGTTTCTTCTTATGAGGACACTAATCCTATCAGATCAGGGCCCCACCCTTATGACCTAACTTAACCTAGATTACTTCCGCAGAAGCCCTATTTTCAAATAAATCACATAAGGGCTTAGGGATTCAGCACATGAACTGGAAGGACACAAACATTTAATCTGTAACAGCTATCTTCACCATCACTTTCATAGTAAAGCCTTTGAAATGATCCAGGCAGAGACTGTGCCCATAACACTTTAAATAATATGTTCTATCCTGATGATTCTATCAGGGGTTGTCTAATTTTTTTCTTTCTAATGCACAATGGAAGAAGAGTTGCTTGGACCACACAGTAAGTATACAAAGTAAAGCTTATTAGCAAAAAAAAAAAAAAAAAAAAAAGTCATCCAAGCATATTTTTTCTGATATCTGAGGACACAGATAAATATAAAAAGTCCTTAAAAAATTAGTATGTGGTGCCATCCACAGGATGGACACCCCTGCAAGTGATACATATAGATACAGATATTTATATATAGACATATATCCTCACTGGACTATGAGCTAGGTAGAAATAGAAATTATAGTCATTTTTGTTTCACATCCAGTACTTATCAAGAAGCTATGACAGAGTGAGTGCTCTAGCTGGTTTTGATTGAGTCACAAGATTCTAAAAGGTAAACTAAATGATTAGAGAAATATTAGGTTATTATGCATAGGATTTAATTGCCAAGAGTGATGTATTCAAATTATTTTGTAGTTGATTCCCTACATATGGCATGCATTCATTCTTTAACAGAATATTTAATTTACCCAGTTTTATGATCATTTGGAAAAGATACCATTAGTGTATATTGTCATGAGTACATGTATAAATTATTTAAGAACATATTAGAAAGTATAGCATGTGTTCATTCCATTGAGCTTGTATATCTCAAAAGACTGCTAGCATAACGTTACTGTTAGAATTGGATGCTTATCATAAATTGAACACAGTATCTGGTTACAAGTATTTCTTTCAAGAGATCTGGGTAGTTGACACATATATTTTAAGGCCTTAAAGCACAATTCTTTCCAAGTCATCATTTTAGCCCAGGTCTAATTTAAGCTTATTTTTTTTTTAAACCAATTACATCTTGGAAGTGTAGATTAGACTACTTTGTTTAGCTTGCTGTTTGTGATTATTCTTACTAGTTCATCAACTCCATAGTTGTCATAAAGGCATTTTTGCATGAAATTTAATTTCTGCAATGAAGGTTAAAAAATTATCTTGTCTCATCAATGAAGAAAACTCTACTACATTCCCCACCCCCATTTTCTGTCAGAGCAAAATAATCTCTTGAATTATCTCTGTAACATATTTCACATTGTTCTGGCAATGATCTGGCTCTATCCCTTGATAGGAAATTGGGCATGTGTGGCTAGGCATCTAAGGGAATATGTTTACCGATGAATTATCTTCCAAGGTTTTGACACCACCATCAGTTATGCCAGATGCAAATCATTTACTCTCTGTCAGTTCAAATATGTGGTCTTGTTTGGATGGCTTAAATCTATGCTGGCAATAAAATACAACAAGCAATATTGCTCAACTTTTGAGCTGAAAGCATAGACAAATGTATATAGTGCCAAATCATGGAAATAACACAATGTAGGGTGAATTTTTCTAAGTGTTACTTAATGCTAGCATAGCATGGAACTTTCGATGGAATAGTGACATTTCCTACTGAGAAAAATGAATGTTCTTTCACAATGGTAGACTGAAATTTTTGACATTGGGTGTTAAGATGACTGCTTTATTTTATATGGCCGTTAGCCTACCAGAACTCAGAAAGTTAAAAATAAAGTTCCTGGTGAACCTTTTAGGAAAATGCCAAATTAAATTCTGGAATTTGGGGATTAAATAATAATGACATTAGTGCTAAAATATTCCATACAAGTTATTACTATGTCTGCAGGCCATGAGCTGATGGATTAATGGCCTTGAGAGTAAAAAATATTTAACTGATCTTTCTTTATTCTTCCTAATGAATCAAGGCAGTTCTTAATATAAAAATTGAGATTATAAAGTCATTTATTTCTCAGCTTTTGGTATATAGATAACCAAAATAAACAGAAATTAACACTATTTCAATATACTGAATAAGTACATGTTATTCTTATACAAAATAATGGCAGAAGTTAATAAAATATTTTAGCTGAGGACAGTGGGTTAAGGTCACAGACAATTGAATTAGAAAACCTATACTTCACCAGTATTGACCTTTGTAACCCTCGGGTTTCTAATGTATGAAATAGGAATGACTGTTCCTACCTTACAAAGTTGATGTACCGAGACTACGCATGGTGGCTTCCACCTATAATCCCAGCACTCTGGGAGACCAAGGTATGTGTATTGCTTGAGCTCAGGAGTTAGAGACCAGCCTGAACAAGATTGAGACCCCCATCTCTACTAAAAATAGAAAAACTGGCTGGGTATAGTGTTAAGTGCCAGCTACTCATGAGGCTGAGGCAAGAGGATTGCTCAAGCCCAAGAGTTTGAGGTTGCTGTGAGCTAGAGGGACATCATGGCACTCTATCTTAGGCAACAGAGTGAGATTCTGTCTCAAGGAAAAAAAAAGATGATATGTTGATTTAAAACATATATAGAAATGTGTGTATGGTTATGAAAACTGGAAATTATAATAAATATCCATGAGATCATGGGGATCTTGATAATTGACCTAAGTAAGTAGGATAATCAATTGGCTGTGAAAAAAACAAAACAAAACATACACTGCCTTTTCATGATAGAACAGACCTTACCTTAATTAATGATTTCATGTTTTCCTGTCATCTTTAACTTTGACCTTTTCTTCCTAGCTAGATTTAAATTGGGTTAAGTAATTCTTCCTAGTCAAATTGTTCTCAAAGGCAAAACTGAAAGAACATCCCCGGATTCAGCAGTAGAAAAAGAACACACACACACACACACATACACACACACGTTAATGCAAAAATTTGATAGTGCTTAAATCTTTTCATGTGTTTTCATATAAATTAATTACATAAAATAAGTAACTATGCATGAGACTATTTCAAAATCCACACATCTATGACTTCAAGGCAATATTTTTCTCTTGGTCAAGACAATATCTTCACTAGTTGCTTATACTTTAGAACAGTGTTCTTGACTGGAGGTGATTTTGCCTTCCAGGAGATGTTGGCAACATCTGGGGACATTTTTTATTTTCAGGACTGGGGGTGGGAATGTGTTCTGCCAGGATCTAGTAGATAAAGGCCAGGGGTACCCTTAAACAGCCTTCAACATGTATGATAGCCCCTGTAACAAAGAATGTCAACAGTGCTGCTTGGTAGAAATATACTTCTACTAGGTGTGTATCAGAGAGAGGTGAATTTTCTCCTTTCATTTCCGCTAGAAGATTGATCTAAAGATGCTAAAACATATTTTGAACGTATTTTTAGTATTATGCCTCAGTGACAAATTTTAGGAGGAAATCACTCATCAATTATTACTTCTCACAGACATTGAGCACACAGCATGGAAAGTGAAAGCATTCTAATTTGAGCCCATGGGGGATAATATTTTGTAACTTAATTATTCCTAGTAGAAAAGGGACTTCATACACCTGTTGATAGATCATTTTTCTGCAGCCAATTAAACCAATTCTCTTTGGTTATTCAAAAACAGGTTTCCCTTTTTATTGCATATTTTCATTTGATCTAATAGAGGAAATATTTTCTGAATTGAACCTTAACTCATATCATTACAGTAAGTTAAACCTGAGGGAGGTCAATACATCTACATTTTCAATTTAGAAATGAGAAAATTTGGGAAAAAAAGAAGCTAAGCAACTTTCTCTAGATTTTATAGTTAGTTGTATACAGAATCCAGCAAATTCATTGCCAACATTTTCATTCTAATGCTGTCATTCCTTCTAAATACATTTACATCATCATATATTTTTCAAAGAACTATTTCCTCCCATATGCAACTCACATTTATTTTTCTACTCTTTTTCTTTTTCCCTTCCTAATTTCTTTCAGGTCAGTGGAGCCAACAGTATGAACCCTTTCATTTGATACCATGCCCAAAAGACTTTCCATGGGCATTTATGCCAAATCAGACTCCCACAGATTTAGGAGGTGTGGAAAAGCTAGATTAAGCTGTCTGAGGCTGGCTAATCTTCTATTTGGTCAGAGTGTGAAGTGGTCTGTGCTGCAAAGTTCCTCCATCACCAGAGGAAAAGCTCTTCTCAATTATGCTGGTTTAACTTACACGGATTTTAGTGATCCACAAAACAAGTGAAATTTAAGATACACATCTTAAGCTTAGTTTGTAAAGGCCTGCACTTTCAATAACAAAACTCACAGTGACAGTGATGTATGGTTTTCTTTATGAGACCTGAAAACTGATGGATATGTGATCTTATAAATGCTTAGACAAACTAATGCACATAATTATATTTTCCATTTGAAGTCTATTGCTAGGCATTCTAATACAATATCATTAGTTGAAATCGCCACGATGATACAGCTTGGGCAGTTTGTCACGGTAATTACAGGGTGATTATTTTTGACTGGAATAAAGATTTCAGTTTTAGTATAGTGGAAAGCATTATCACAAATTACAAACAGTCTTGGAAAATAATAATAAAAACTTTAAGATTTTAGTGCATTTTGCAGCATTATTCTAAAATAATTTCTCATTAAGGAAAATGTCATAAAATGGCTAAATAAATTATTTTTAATGGAATTAAAATATGGCTTTGCCAAAAGGATTCCACTTATCTCATTAAGGGTTCCTATGTATAAATATGTCAATGTTAGGTAAAATTTGCTTCTGGTAAATAAGGCTTATTTCATAATTAACAACCTTTAAAGAAAGGTTTTCTTTCTTTCTTTTCCTTTTTTTTTAGCAGACACAAAAGTATGGCATTTATCTTCACTATTTTCAGAATGGTTGATTAAAGTAGACAGTGTCCTAACATCTATATTGAAAACTATATTAATCAATTGATTAATCATGCAACATTAATCAAAAGCCTCCCTAAGTGTTTTAGTATCTGAGCAGCTCTTAGTATTTTCTATCAGATCCCTTTTAAGGTGTCCATTAAAAAGATTAAATTTGGGTGGTAAATATTGAGGGGTTGCGGAACTTGCGGCTTCTCCCTGGAAGGTCACAGCCTCCACTCATTAGTGCTACTTTTAATGGGATAAGAAGCAAAAGTTTTGAATATGTGACTAAGTCAATTAATCAGTCGTGCAGCTGACTCATTCCAGTAAGCAGTTTAGTATTTGCCGAATCGGCACCAGGGCCATCTGGCTGAGTTGTCCCAAGTGATTTGGCTTAAACCAAAGAATACTTTTTACTTAGAGTTTAAACTGAACCGCTGATAAATGGATGTAGCAAATGTTATTCAATATGTTAGTTTGGAACAACTAGTTAAAAGTCAGCTTTTATTGTTAAGCATATATTTAAATGATCTAAATTGACCTATACAATGAGTGTAAAACTTCCTGTTACTAGAGTGGATGGTCCAAAATCAAATGACTTATTCTGGTGTTTAGTGAAATTCAATTCGATGTGATAGTACATTTTCGGGCTTACTAATCGACAATAAATTTCAAGATTGGTAACCAATTGGTTAGTTCTTTGATTTCTAAATGCTTTTATATGTAAGACTGGTCAGGCAAATTTGTGCACTAAGTGTGGAGAGTGTAAGTATCAGAAAATTCCTTAATATAACTTAGACAAGGACATCATAATAAACTATTGGGGAATGAACACAATTATTTGTCATTTTCAGAAGGCATTGCTCTATTATCTTTTGTGTCCTCTGTATTTCTAATTCCAAAAGCAACACTTTTCAATATATTTATTTATTTTGATAATTTACTAAGTGAAAGAATTGGTCTTCCGGTCCTTTTGTATTTATTAAAGGAGAAGAGTTAAGATTTTTTTTCTGCTATTGAACAGATGAAAATAATGACATTCAATAAAGTTAAATCTGATCCTTTTTTATATAATTCTGTCAGCTTTTTTGCTAGCAGAATCTAAACCTATAGGCATTATAAAACATGGTATGGCCCATCTGTTTATCCCTGCTGTTGCTTAAGGAAAGTCTCACTAGACAAGACAGTTTTCAGAGTTTGTGCAAAGGACTTTATGATTTGTACAGACTAACTATTGCTGTTTTTCAGCAAAATGATTAGGTGGTAGTTTTAAAATTTGCAAATATGTCCTCAAGCTTCAGCAATACAGGCAACATATCTAAATAACTAAAGTTAAAAATGTGCTAAAACGCTTCAGTTTCAAAGGATGCTTCCTTTTTTCTTTGCCAGTTGCTCGGAGTGCAAAATGATATTTGATTATATATGATGCAGATATGCTCATCTATAAAAGGATGCCGATACACTATCTCCGTATTTCTCATTTGCATAAAGACTTCTCTAGAAGAAAAACATCTTAGATTTACACATACTGCTAAAGAAAAGTCACCTTTATCATGAATTTTTAATCATACAAATTCTATAGATGTAATTTTAAAGTAGATTTTTACTTAGCATTTGGTACTGCAGAAAGAGAAAATTTAGATAATTCATTTTACTTCCCAAAGTTGATCAACCAAGTGCATTACTCTCCCACTCTTCTCAATTCTTTGCTATCAGCGCAATAGTGCGTTAAGGAAAGTTACAGCATAAATCTAATTATGATAAGGTATTGTAAAAAATTGGTTTCTGTTAGCATGCATGATCTACATTATAATTCTGAGTGAGTGTTTTGTGTGAAGTATTTGAATAATATTCTTAGTTGATTAATACTTAGAGCTCCTCAGGTACCTACCAAATGCTATAAAGCTTTATTTCATTTCCTTGTTGCCAAATAATTACATGAAAAAGAAACATGTCTAAAAATAATCTGAAATATATTTGGTTATGTCTCTGTGTACATTTTGTTTTGTATTTGAGTTATATTTTCATTTTGCTGTGACGTGAAGCTTGGTTGCCTTCAGCAGGGAAGAAAATACAATCTGCATAATTCCCATTAGTTCTTTACTGGGCAAATGCATTTCTCTGTGCTATAGTAGGTTGGCGTGTGGCTAATCGTGTTTTTACATAGCAGCAGGTATTACTGCTATATTGAAAAAATGATACACCTTTTAGAAATGATGGCTTTAATTTGGTCATAACACATCTAAATTTCAAGATCTATCAATTCATTAGTTTAGGTCATTGGAAATACAAAGAGTATAATTAGTTGCTAATAAAATCACTGTTTCATTACCTGGGTTAACTTTTATGCTATTCAGAAATCCTTTAGTGAGGCATTTATTTTGACTCCTGTTTTTCTTGTATGTTAGAACTAAATGGTCTCATAGATTCAGTAGAAACTTACTACATCTTGCTTTGGGGAACTTTTCAGAAAGGGCACTATTATGAACAGGTAAAGCACTATATATTGGAAAAATTTTGTTTTATGGGCTTTGGCTAAGATTCAAACTTTAAAAATTTGTATTTGATGCCTATAGTCCCAGCTACTTGGGAGGCTGAGTTGAGAGAATCACTTACAACCAAAGAGTTGGAGGTTGCTGTGAGCGGTGATGCCAATGGCACGCTACCAAGGGTGACATAGTTAGCAAATCTGTCTCCAAAAAAATAAATAAATAAAATAATCTTTTTTTTTTTTTTTGTTCGGGGCTGGGTTTGAACCCACCACCTCTGGCATATGGGGCTGGCGCCCTACTCCTTTGAGCCACAGGTGCCACCCCTCAAAAAAAAATTTTGTATTTGAAAGTTCGTTTAAACTAGATTTCTCTGGATTGCAAAGTGAACCCTTTAATATAATTCAAAGTTAAAAAATTTTTCTGATTTTAAGCATGAATTGCAAGGGATTATATGTAAAATTATTTTGATTCTGTGTCCTGCTCTTCAGTCCTTTATGGATATGATCTAGGAAAGTCTCAGAAGCACTTCTGTTTTTCCATCTTTTAAGAGAGAAAATGATAGATGTATCTATTAATAGTTTTGTGAGGATTGGAAGAGATAGGGAAATAATAAAATTTTGAAAATGTATCAACTGCCAAATAAATTAAATTTTTATTAATCAAGGGTTTTATTTCATGTTTGGGATACTGATGTTGCTGTTAATCAAGGGTTTTATTTCATGTTTGGGATACTGATCCTTCAGCTAAATTCTCTGCTTCTCGAGTTCTAGTCTTGATTTCTTCTAGAGTTCTAGTGTAGTCTTTCTATTTTTGTTCATTTCTTCACACCTTGTATAGACTTTATCAAGTGACTTTGCTTACCTGTACCTCATTAGACAATAATAATAATACCTAAATCAGAAAGTTGTTGGGAGAATTAAATAAGAAAATACTAAAGGGGAAAATAAGCTCTGAGAACGTAAAACAAAAAAGCTATTTTTAATGCTTTTGTTGTTGTTGTTGCTGTTACTGTTAGCCTTTGATCCAGCCATAATAGTAATAGTTGAGCATATTCTGTTTTACTCAAGTTCTTGTGATATAAACTGGAACCAGTGACTGGAGAATAACTATCAGAATGGGTTCCCCAAATATGTTTTAAAAATATAACCCTCATTTACCTGCATAGTACTTAACTTTTCAATAATAGATGCCTCCACAAACAAAACAGAACAAAACAAAAAACCAGAAATTTAAAGTAAAAGTTACCTCCAATGTTTCAAGAAATATAGTTTTCTCTATATATTATCAAGTGGTTAGAATTCACTTAATTATAAAGTTAATAATAACTAACTGTTATTTAACCCCATGGCCCATGTCTATAAATGGAAGCACAGGTAATTTGTTTTTTGAAAGTTTTAATTCAGTCAAAACTATACTGTCTAGATAAGGTGGATGAACCAAGAAAACTGGAACTCAGTGAAGAGGTAACTTTGATGAAATGTAGTCTGCTCACTAGCTAGTGGCTCCTGTCAGCAGCTAGGTTAGCATTACCTGACTTTCTGTTGGCATAGAGAATCCACCATTACAGTTCACTACAAACACTCTTGACATTTACTTTTCTACTTCTTAGCTCTGCTGATATCCTTTGATTAAATGCATGACTTTCTTTCTTTCACTTTATATGCTCTTTATTTTCAATATTAAATGTTTAGTGAAACTTCTTACGACTAAAAATTGGAGAAAATGGAATAATCTCTTGTGTTCGAGATGTGTCCTCCTAAACCAACTTTCTTTTCTTAGAAATATACATCTGTTCTGTGTAGTTGAGCCTTGAGAGGGCTGTTTCGGAGTGTTTAAGAGACTGCAGTCATCCTAATGGGCACATTGTATGGGTATTCCTGGCTGAAGGGCTCAACTACAACTTGGACTTTTCCCAACAAATGCAAGCAAATGTAACTTAACTGTTTGTACCCTCACATTAATCTGAAATTTAAAAAAAAATTCTACAGTCATAGTAGTATAGATTTGCTTACATACTTCTAAAATACTGTTAATTGAGTTTGTAAACTCACAGCAAATTTTAGATACGTATATAGGTATACTTCAGTGATACTGAGTGTTGGGTTCCAGACCACTGATATAAAGCGGGTATCATAACAAACCAAATCACATAATTTTTTTTTTGTTTTTATGGTCCATGTAAAATTTATATTTGCACTATTCTGATGTTGATTAAATACTAAATAACATTATGTCTAAAAATGTCTAATAAAGCTAAAAATACTTTATTGCTAAAATATTTTAACTGTCATCTGAGCCTTCAGCCAACAGTAATCTTTTTGCTGGTAGAGGTTCTTTTTTTAATATCAGTGGCTGCTGATTGAATAGGGTAATGGTGATGAAGTTTGGGCTGACTGAGCAATTTTTAAAATAACAATAAAATTTGTCATACTGATTGACTCTTCCTTCCTTGAAAGATTTCTCTATAGCACACCATGCTATTTGATAGGATTTTACTCACTAAAAAACATTCAAGAGTGGAGTCAATTCTCTTGAACTCTGCCATTACTTTATCAACTTAGCTTTTGTAATTGTCTAAATCTATTTGTTTCCATTTCAGCTATGTTCACATCTTCGCCAGGAGATGATACCCTCTCAAGAAACCATTTTCTTTGATCATTTATAAGAAGTAACTTACTTATTTAGACTTTTATCATGAGATTGCAGCAATTCATTCACACTCTCATACTCCAATATTAATTTGAGTTCTCTTGGTATTCCCACCACATCTGCAGTTATTTCCTTCACTGAAGTCTTGAACCCTTCAAAGTCATTCATGACTGTTGGCATCCATTTCTCCGAAACTACTGTTAATGTTGATATTTTGACCTCCTCCTATTAATCACAAATGTTCTTAATAGCAACTGGAAGGGTAAATCCTTTTTAGAAGATTTGTAATTTATTTTGCCCAGATCCAACAGAGGAATCATTATCTATGGCAACTGTAACCTTATGAAATGTATTTCTTAAATAATAAGACTTGAAAATCCAAATGACTTTTTAATCAATGGGCTGCAGAATGAGTATTGTGTTAGCAGGTATGAAAACAGCAGTAATCTCCTTGTACATCTCTGTCAGAGCCTAGGGGCTCTGAAGGACTAGGTACATTGTTGGTGGACAGTGATATTTTGAAAGGAATGTTTTTTTCCTGAGTGAATACTAGTTCTCAACAGTGAGCTCAAGATATCCAGTCAACTGTGCTGTAAACAGATGTGCTATCATCCAGACTTTGTGATCCTGTTCATGGAGCACAGGCCACATAGATTTAGTATATTCTTAAGGGCCGTGTGGTTTTCGAAACACTAAATGAGCGCTGACTTCACCCTAAATCACCAGCTATATCAGGCCCTAACAAAAGGGTCAGCCTATTTTCTGAACCTTTGAAGTCAGACATTGTCTCTTCCTCTCTAGCAGTGAAAATCCTAGATGTCATCTTCTTTATATAGAAGGCTGTTTCAACTACTCTGAAAATCTTTTATTCGATGTAGTTAAATTTGTTAAAGATCTTAGCTAGATCTTCTGGATAACTTGCTGAAGCTTCTATATTAGCACTTACTGCTTCACCTTGCACTTGTGTGTTATGGAGATGGCTTCATTAGTTAAACCTCATTAACCGTACTTTGCTAGCTTCAAACTTTCTTTTGCATCTTCCTTACCTCACTCAGCCTTCAGAGAACTGAAGGAAGTTAGGACCTTGCTTTAACATAGGCTTTGCATAATGTTGTGGCTGGTTTGATCTTCTATTCAGATGACTCAAACATTATCTCAGCAACAGGGCTATTTTTCTTTCTTATTTGTCATGTATTTGATGGACCTGCACTTTGAATTTCTTTCAAGAACTTTTCTCTGTTTTTACAACTTGGGTAACTGTTTGGTTCATGAGACCCAGCTTTTGGCCTAAATAGGATTTTGACATGCCTTCCTCACTAAGCTTAATCATTTCTAGCTTTTGTCTGTATAGCAAAAGGCACACAGCTCTTTTTTTCACTTGGACACCAGGTTGTTGTAGTTTTATGAATTGGTCTGATTTTAATATTGTGTCTCAGAGAGTAAGCAGATCCAAGTGGGAGGGAAAGGGACAGGGGCACAGTCAGACTGGGGAATAGCAAAAAACATATAACAATTTTGAGTTAAGTTCACTTTCTTATGCCCCCCCCAAATAATTTAAATAGTAGCACCAAAGATCACTGATCATAGATAACCATAACAAATACAATGATAATGAAAAAAATTGAAACATTGCAAGAACTACCAAAGCGTGAAATGGAGAAATGAAGAGAACCCATGTTGTTAGAAAAATGGCTCTGATGGGCTTGCTAAAGACAGGGTCACCATAACCCTTTAATTTGTGCAAATTACGATATCTGTGAAGCACAATCAAACAAAGCACAATAACACAAGGTACTATTGTAGATTCTTGCCTGTTGCATCTCTGCACTTAACCTGGCGAAGACAGATTTTAGTTTTTTTTTCATTTTTTTAAACATAAAAAACATGTCTTCTGGGTGGCTCCTGTGGAGCAAAGGGGTAGGGCGCCAGCCCCACATGCCAGAGGTGGTGGGTTAAAACACAGCCCCGGCCAAAAACTGCAAAAAATACCATGTCTTCTTCTAAGACAGGATTCATCCTTTTATTTAGGACTTAAAAAAGTTTCTGAAACAAAACAAGGTAATTTTCAAAAGTAGTAATTCTTAGAAACGGTTTAGCATTTAAGAAAAAAGTTTGTTTCAATGACCACAAGTATAATTAGATTATATAATTTTATTCTGTGAATTTTTTTTTTTTTTTTTTTTGAGACAGAGCCTCAAGCTGTCCCCCTGGGTAGAGTGCCGTGGCATTACAGCTCACAGAAACCTCCAACTCCTGGGCTTAAGCGAGTCTCTTGCCTCCGCCTCCCAAGTAGCTGGGACCACAGGCGCCCGCCACAACGCCTGGCTATTTTTTGGTTGCAGCCGTCATTGTTGTTTGGCGGGTCCGGGCTGGTGATTCGAACCCGCCACCTTAGGTGTACGTGGCTGGCGCCTTAGCCGGTTGAGCTATAGGTGCCGAGCCAAACCTCCACTTTTAAATGATGTTTTTCACTGTCATGCCTAAAGATGTGTGGCTAGCCATCGTCTTTCTCTAATTGTGTGTTCACATTGTATTTAGGAAGGAATCTGCGTTTTTCTTGCACTTTATGGATTTTCACACATTTGATGCATTTTACATGCTATTTGAGTAGCATGTATGTTTACTTCAAAATAGCTGGGCGGGTCTGATCAAATGTGAAAGGAAAAATGTCCCCACACATCAAGCAAACCTATTTCCCATGCCTTGCCAGCCCAGGTCAGTCCTGAGACCCCCACCCCACTGTCCTCATCTCCCCCTTCCCACAGAACCCCACTGATGCCTGGTGTCCAGCAGCCGCCTCCTCCTCCTACACCTTCTCCTGGCCCTGGGATGAGGAAATAACTGGTCATGGCTTGGCCAGGAGAGACAGAGAACATCATCGCTGTCCCTGTAGCCCAGTATTCTGAGAACCTGCTGGCTGTGATCCAGAACAAGGGAGGAGAAATGAGGCCTGGTTCTTGGGCAGTGGGGGTGGGTTTATTTTTTTCTAATTTCAGTTGAAATTTTTAGCTCTGAGTAATGCTTCCCTTGTGCCAGGGAAGGTGGCACCTGTGAATACTGATGAAGCCAAGGAGGCCGGAGGCTGGGTGTCAGGAGCAGCTCTGAGAAGCCAGCATGTGAAAAGCAATCATCCAGCTCCTGGAAGGAGCGAGTCCAGGTCTCATCAAGCAACCAGCCAACATCCACCCCAGAAGGCTCTGACCTGACACAACGAGAGCCCGTGGCCATACCAGGAGCTGCTGCTGCAAGAGATTTCCAAGAACTGACTGCTAAAGAGAAGCCAGGCAGAGCTTCCAGCCCTTGTTCTGGGAATGCATAGCCTGGGAGTGCCAGACTCATTGGGCATTGCAGCTTCATGGAGGGGCCTGTCCCTGTTAGTTCATTGCACTAACAACAATTGGAAGTTTGGACTTTTTACCGTAGGCAGAATGAAAACGTGTGGGATCTCATTATGGGGCTTCCTAAGCCTTCACCCAGCATGGTCAAGTTGTAAAGTTGATCCTTCCCAGAGCAAACAACCCAGCTGTTACCCAAGTCAGAGCAGAGAGAGGATTATGAGTAGTGCAGGGCCAAGGTGGCACAGGAGAGGGGCCAAAGGCCACCCTGGGGTCAGTAGGCAGTATTCTTGCCCTCATTGTGAGCAGGGTATTGTGGGGGGAGGCTGTCCACACGTATGCCATCTGTGTGTCTCATTCTCCAGGAGCCACTGTTGCCCAGTTGAGGTGGCATGGCCGTGCTTTGCCTGATGCTCTTGGCTGCTGTGGGCCAAGCACTGCTAAGTGCACTCAGAGTGCACTAATTCCTTCCTCCTGTGCTGGTGGCATGCCCCTCTGAGACCTAGACCACCCTGCAGTGTCCTTTGGACCAGGCCAAGAAGCGTTCAGATCGCCCATGCTGGACCTTGTTCACATTAATGGCAATGATCTCTTGACAGTCTACAAGGGAAGAACCAGGACAGACAGGATCTGGGGAAAAGACAAGCCTTAAACAAGTAAAGTCTTTCATTACACAGTGAGCCACGTCCCATGGGACAAGGATAGGGCGTGAGGAGGGCTGATGACAGTGGTGAACCATGCTGTTGGGGCAGAGTGTGGGCACGCTGGCTCTGTGGACAGCCACAAGGGAGGGAAGAAGAGCCACCCTCCCACTCAGAGCCACATCCTAATGAACCCAAATAGCAGCCTGAGTAGTCCCCCAGGCCCCTGGAGACCCTTCTCCTTCCCACTGAGCAGATGGGTCTGGGAGGCTTGAGGTGTCCCCACCTGAAAGAGACCCAAGATCCTTAAGGCATCCTAAAATTTTTGGCCAAGCACTCTGATCACTAAGTAAATTCTAGCACGTTCCTGATGTAGTGGGTGAATAGTGGCCCCCCAGAAGATGTCCATGTCCCAACCTCTGGAACCTGCAAATGTGACCTCCTTCAGAATAAGGATTTTTGCCACTGTAATTAAGGATGTCAAAGGGAAACCTTTGAGATTTAGGGTGGGCCCTAAATAGAATTCTGTGTCCTTATAAGAAAAGGAGTGGATGCAGAGACACACAGCGCAAAGGCCATGTGAAGACTCGAGCAGGAACTGGAGCCATGTGGTCATAAGCCAGGGGATGCCAGGGCTTGCTGGCAGGCACTGGAAGCGGGAGAGAGGCCTGGAACAGACCCTGCCTCAGTGCCTCCAGAGGAGTGCACCTGGCTGATGCCGTGATCTCAGACTTCCAGCTCCAGAACAGTGAGAGCATAAATTTCTGTTGCTTAAGCCCCCCAGTCTGTGGTCACTTGCCATGGCAACCCCAGGAAGCTAGCGCACTCTAATAGACACATGTATGTGTGTGTTTGCACGTTGAGCACTGGCACTGGACACGTGTGTCACCCACACCATGAAACCATATAGCAAGGCTCGGCGCCTGTGGCTCAAGTGGCTAAAGCACCAGCCATATACACCTAAGGTGGCAAGTTCGAATCCCCAGTCCGGACCCGCCAAACAACAATGACGGCTACAACCAAAAAATAGCCGGGCGTTGTGGCGGGCGCCTGTGGTCCCAGCTACTTGGGAGGCGGAGGCAGGAGACTCACTTGAGCCCAGGAGTTGGAGGTTGCTGTGAGCTGTGAAGCCACGGCACTCTACCCAGGGGGACAGCTTGAGGCTCTGTCTCAAAAAAAAAAAAAAGAA
>CAUYTI010025758.1:0-83080 GCA_963575145.1 Galago senegalensis
GGGCGCCTGTAGTCCCAGCTACTTGGGAGGCTGAGGCAGGAGACTCGCTTGAGCCCAGGAGTTGGAGGTTGCTGTGAGCGTGATGCCATGGCACTCTACCCAGGGGGATAGCTTGAGGCTCCGTCTCAAAAAAAAAAAATAATAAAATAAAATAAAAGTAAAAGAAGTCAGGGAAGCCACTCAGATCTTGGTTTCTAACATCTTCTCTAATATCAGAAGCCAGGGCTTCTTGAAGCATCCCTGACACCTAAGCATAAGGTAGGAGACCCTGGAGCATCAAGAAAAAGGGATAATAAACCCACGATGATGAAAATATGTTCAAAAAGACACAAGAGCCAACTGAAAGCTTGTCTAATGGTTCAAGGCTGGAGCAATCTGAACAACAAAATAAAATCATGTTGGATTATAACCCAAAGTATAAAATAATATTCACAAGGACATACTAATACAAATAATGAATACATGGATAGACAGATAAAAACATACAACTCTCCCTATATAGAAAGAATTATAAATACTTTAAGTAGATACTCAAGAAAGTGTGATGTAAGCCCCCACTCCTTAAATTTGGGCTGTGTATAGCAACTTCTTTCAAAAACAACAGGATGGAAAGAGGGCTAAAGAGTAACTTTATCATGATGCTAAATGTCATCAGTGTTATCAACAGTGATATATATGTTCCTAGCACATATTCTTAACATATTGAGATGAAGATGACACTATACTTAGCTAGCATTCCTCTAAAAACCTAGAACTCTATTCTAATCACAAGAAAATCATCAGATACTGCTCAAAAAAGGGATATTGTACAAAATGTCAAAATATATAATAGTATTCTTCAAAATATTTAAGATCATTAAAATAAGAAAGTTTGAGAGACTGCCATAAGTGAGAGAATCCTAAGGAGAAGATTCAGCCAAATGTGATGTGATGTCCTGGATGGGATCATGGAGCAGAGCGGACTTTATATAATGATGATGTATAAATACTATTTTTACTAATTGACAAAAATATACCATTTTAATATATGGTGGTAATAAGAGGAGAAGGTGAGTGTGGAGCATATAAAAACTCTCTGTACTACTTTCTAGGCTTTGTTGTAAATGTAAAACTTTCTAAGAAATAACATTTGTGTAAAAAAATAGCAAGTGAAATTTTATAAAGGACTTGGCCACATAATATGCAGCAGTTGGAGTCAAGAAAAAAAAGAATTTCAGAATGTTTACTGGATTTGGCAAATGGGATTTCTTGGGAAATGCTGGGATAACCAAATAAATGGTAGAGAACACAGAGAATGATGCCGTGAGCCAGGGAGTGGATGATATTTAGGCAATGATAACAGCACAAGTAAAAAACTTGAATAAACAAGAGAGTGAACAAATCACTGTGGATGCAACATTCCCAGGACAATGAAAGCTACAATACAGGGATGATGATTAGCCTGGAATATGGGAAAATTTTCTCTTTGTGAGAGAGGAAGAAAGATAGTAGTGAGGACTGGATATGCAAGTAATCTCTTCAGACTAGGGGGACTGGAAATGAAAATACAGCATGTTCCTGTTCTCTGGATACCATGATGTCTCACAAGCATCAGTAAAGAAGAGGTATTATAGAACTTTGATTTTCTGAAAAAAAGTATGTGTATCCATTTATAGTTTTAAAGTCAAAACTTTTATTAAAAGTCAAACTGTGGCTCGGCACCTATGGCTCAACTGGCTAAGGTGCCAGCCATGTACACCTAAGGTGGCGGGTTCGAATCCCCAGCCCGGGCCTGCAACCAAAAAATAGCCAGGTGTTGTGGCGTTCGCCTGTGGTCCCAGCTACTTGGGAGGGGGAGGCAGGAGACTCGCTAGAGCCCAGGAGTTGGAGGTTGCTGTGAGCTGTAATGCCATGGCACTCTACCCAGGGGACAGCTTGAGGCTCTGTCTCAAAAAAAAAAAAAAAAAAAGTCAAACTGTTTGTTTCAGATCTCTTCCTGGTATTGATTATCTGTTAATATGAAAATTTATAAATCGCATTTTATACCATTTTCTCTTCTTACTCAATGTTAAGCTCCACCCATATTGACTTGTGTAGGTTTATCTCATTTCTTTAATGGCTGTTTAACATTTAATAGCATAAATTAAATTGTTTTGTTTTTCATTCCTCTATGGATGGACACTTAGGTAATTTTAAATTTTTCATATTGCAAACAATATTTTGTGTGAATATGTTCTGGTACATAAGTGTTAAATTTCTCTGACCCCTGTGTCCTAAAGTAGGAATGAGTTTCAGCGTGCGTCCCTCTTTCTTGGGCTAGGAGTTCATTTCAAGATTTGGTTTTGTTCTAGTTTTTAATTTGTACTGTTTCAAGTACAGAGCATGCTTTTTATGAACAACTTCATATGGTATTTACATTGCTATGGACAATACTCTACAAAGAGAAAGAAGATACAATGCACAAAGTTTAGAAGAACATTACCACGTGACATATATGCCCAACATATGTAGAGTTTTTAAATTCCAATCAGAGGAATAAGGAAATTTCATTAAGATCGTAGTTTCTGAATGCAGATTTGGAAGATCATAACCATTTCAATTACAAAAAGATTACCCTTATTTCACAGGAGCAGAAACCGAGACAAATGGAAGGGAAAATGTTGCCAGGCACATTGGAGAAAGATTCCATGACATGTTCATGAACGACGAATTAATGAGTTACTTTGGCTAGGCAATAAAAGGTGCAAAAAATAGTTTCAGAAGATAATACTGCAAAAGTATATGTTGGTTAGTTCATCCAGGATCTTAAATATAATGTTATGATATGTACAGAAAGAATAGAAAACACACAAAGCAATAAAATGAAACGACTTGAGCTGTAACAGCTATTTATTTATCTATAAATACTAGGTAAACATAGACCAACTTAGTCAACTTGAAAGTCCTTAAATGTAAGGGATCTGTTGTGTTCTGTGAGAATTCCTGAGATAGTACGGTTTCAAGGTTGCCAAATCCACTTTCTCTGTCATTTCATTAGCGACTGAGGGCTTCCCATCCCTTTGCCTTGTTGTCACCATGTACTGGTAATGTCTTCTTTCTTGGCTGAAGGTAGTTGTACCTGTCCTAAGGTTCACCTGTAGAAATGTGATGTCCTATTAAAAAATAAAGTGCATTCCTAAGCTGAAATCTTTTTTACTCTATTAATAAAATCTTCCAGAGGAGCCAAAGAAAATTTGCTATCAGATACACTTGGACACGAATGGATCACAGGCCCTGATTAAAAAAAAAAAAAAAAAAGCCATCAAGGAAAATAAAATAAACATGATGGAATTTGACCTATTGTGATCAACCACAAGGGACTATAGAGAGCCATTTTTCTTCAAGGTGCTATAGCAACACCGGGCTTTTCCCAGGAGAGAGGAAATCAATGGTTCTGAGTATCTACATGAGTATATCTGACATAGAAATGTGACTAATATGTGGGAGAAACAGTGGCAATAGCTTGTCGAAGAATGTCTTTTATAAGGGTTTTAATGAGGCCCTAAATTAGGGCAATAACAGTGAGGAGTGAAAAGAGATTGGTTTTGGCAACATTGGAAAATAAAAGAACACTTTCTGGGTGCTGAGGGAGTAGTTGGCGAGTGTAGAAAATTATTGGCTGGTGTGCATAGGACTGGGAAAATACACATTTACTGTAGAGATAAGGAGTGCAGAAGACAAGTGTCTGGGTGTTGAAGACACTGAGCAGTGTTCTGGATGCATAATTCCAAGGGCCTGCGAAGATGTCCAATAACAAATTCTCTATAAATACTTGGAGATGTAGCTTAGGAGAATAGAGTGTACAGGCTGAAAATAAAAATGTGATAATTAAAGCAAAAAATGTGATTATTAAAGCTAGAAAAGTAGATCAGATCTTAAAGGAAGCAAATTATTTTTACAAAGAGATTCAAGTAAAGAAATTGAAAAAGTGGTCTATATTTAGAGAAAGATCAGGAAGATGCTCACTGATTACATTTAGGAAACAGTGGACATACAGTTAGAGGAAAAATCGCAAATAATCATCCGTCATAGGTGTTATAAGTATGCAAATATTTGATTAAATATGCTGAAAATGTGTGATTCATCTTGTATGACCACATTCACTATTTCAGTAGAGTACAGGGAGGACAGGTCAGAAAAGGGTAACCTGAGAAATGAGTGCAGCTTAAACAAATGGGAGGAATTACTGTCAATTCCTTTATACTCTTCAAGAAGCTCTATAATGAAATAAAAGGATTGGGTTTAAGCGTTGATTATTTTCCAGTTGATTTACTCTTATCATAATAAATGATCTCTGACCATAATTACGTGATGTGAAAAAGATCTATGAGAAAAGAAAATATTAAAACATCGAAAATAATACAAGACTTTAATATTCAGTTTGTTCTCAGGGACAGAAAAAGGAGAAGAGGTCCAGAGTAAAGAATCAGTGAAGTGAGAAGCTTCAGAGAGGAATGAGCTGACGTGTGGTAAGGAGATGGCGAGTTCGTCCCTGAGCCTTTCCTAGCATAAATTAAATGACAAACATTACTTAGGATATAAGAAAAGACTGGAGAAAAAAATGCAAAGAATACCCACAAACACCATTCCTTTTGTCAAAAACTGTATTTTAGTTTCTCCTCTTTTTTAATGAAATTTTTAAAACATTTTTGTTATACTGTGTTGATTACTATATTTTGGTAGAAATCCACAAGTGCATGTATGTGAAAAAGAGAAACCTCAAACACCTACTAAAACGAAGGATCCTGCAAAAAAATAAATATACAAAAGGAGGGGAACATGAAATTGACTAAAGGTTATCGTGAAACTTAGGCAACTGTGAGGGTCCTACCATCTGCACAGAGTGGTAGATTATTATAAATTATCTTCTCGTGCCTGTCAAGTAGTCAAACAATCCCTAAGCAGCAGCTTCTGGCTGCTGCTGGATGGGTGTGCTGCACAGACAGAGGTTCCCCTGACAGGGAGGCAGTGAGCCCAGGTGGAGTTAGGAAGCTTGATACTCTGACCAGTAGGAACAGCATGATCAGTGATGTTGGCTCTTCAGAACCCCAGTTCTACAGCACAGCACCAAACTAGTGGAGCCAGGTGGCAGGCATCATGAGTGGTGGGATGTCCCGTTTTCAGAAAGTCAGCAGTAAACTACTGCCATATAGTTCTACAGACTGCAGCCTTACCCAAGGTGAAAAGTCCTGGGCTTGATTGGAACCAAGAGACGGGGGATGAGAAACTGTCTCCTAACAGTCGTCTGCAATTCACCAGGTGAATAAGAGATGGCCCTGTCACAACTCACAAAACTATCTTCCTGCCACATGCCAGGAAGGATCACATCACATATCACAAGAACTGAGACCACCTTCCTACCTAGCCAAGACAGAGAAAAGGAGGATTGACAGGGTCTACGGTACAGCCATATCCTGCCTGCAACAGTCTACTACTCATTTTACCCATCACTTTCATAAAAATTTTCTCTTCTAGATTTTTCATATTATACCATTAACTCCAAACTACCTAACTCTTTAAAAGATAAAGATTACATGACTTGTTGATTTTACTTAACAGAGACACGGACAGACCTTCATTTTCTCACATACAATTACTTATTAAATGCCTACGGTATGACATTTCTTATTAAGGGAATAAATGAATGTATTTCATGCGTTTGTCAATGTAAAATGATGAAATCTCTGCATTAATGGCTCACATCAAAGACATTAGTCTAAATCACAAGTCATAAAATGAAAAGTCATATTTAAATAAAAAGTAAAATTGTTAACAGTTGAAAATAAGAACAAAGAGATGTGTATCCAGAAAGAGCTACTAATCAAAATCACCCACTCAGAATTTCTTGCAGAAGGAAACGCAGAACAGTTTAAAATGAATGAGCAGCTCAATGAGCAGGCAAATGAGAATGATTAGAAAAACACATTCTCTTATATAAAAATAGAAAAATGTAAAATAAAGTATATGTGCATTTTATACACATTTGGTTGCTTTTCTTTAATGGATTTGGGCTTCTTGGCTATTTTTTAAAGTTAGTACTATATGATTAAAATTCCCAGATTGACTTATTGATCCTTTAATGGCCTTTTCTTATTTTTCTCCCCATTATCACAAAAAATAAAATAAAACAAAATCAAATGCAAATGATTCTGCTTAAATCTAGCTCCATCTCTAAGGGAAAATATAGCAGAAGTAAAGAGAATTTGGGAAGCTACTTACATGCAACTAATCTAAGAATTTTACATGTATGATCACTCTAAATTATTAGCAAATTGTAAACATGCTTTTTAAAGGTCAGAAAGGAGTGTTATTTATAGTATTAAGTTCTCCCTCCACTATTGTTCTTATTAAAAATATTAAAATACACCTTTGGAAATTACCCTTCCTTTAAAATATATTAGATGTTAGGGTGTATTCCAGGGTCTCTGTCTCTCAGTTATTCATCTACAAGCAAACTCCATATTATCACCCCCTCAAAGTTATATACAGTCCTCTTGAGACTTACCTTGTCCCTGTGCTGATTCTGTATGGCAATAGATTCTAAGACTGAGTTTAAGCAGAAAATTTAAGAGTATAGGCAATGTAACTTTATATTTTCTATAATCTAACTGATTTTCCAGTATAAGTAACCATTCCACATGGGGAAGTGAAATTAATCTCAGACAGTTTGAGGTTTCCTTTATTCCTGTAGGACCAGTGTTCTCCTGAAGGTTGTAGGAGCTGACATCTGCTCTGAGTTATTAACAAGACACCTGCGTATCTGGTGAGATGCTTTGGCTTCTGGTGTCAATCTGCAGGGTTACATGGAAGCCACCCAGTCATCATCACCTTTGCCTATCAAGAGGGGATGTTTGAGTTTGGCCCTCCTTAAGCCTGTTCGTGTTGTCCTTTATGGTGCATACATGGTCCCTTCTCATCACGATAAAATCTGAGAAACTCATGGGCCTCTACAGTGCTGTCATCTCCAGTCTTTTCTGAAAGCTATCACAATTGTTCTGTGGCCTCTGGCTTGATGGGAATGCAGTTGCTTTTAACGGTCCTCAAGTCTATCTGATAAGCACATCCAGTAGCCATTTCTGTTCTAGAGTCTGAATACTTCCTTGAAATTAACCAAGAAAAGGATTTAAATGTCTCTCTAAATTCATATTCCCCAGATTTATGTAGATTTCTGTAATCTTTCTATCTTACTCATCATAGGGCCTGTGGGTTTAGGGTTCAAATCCTCACCAGGATCTCAAATCCTCACCAGGAGGCCACAAGAAGCATCTTAGCCATTTCCTTTTCCTCCACCCTCTCATCACCCCTTTCAGGAAAGTGTTAGGAATGAAAAACCTTGCTCAAACTCACTTGAAGTCTCCTGAATCTGTCGTTTTCTATGTGGACATGAAATATTTATGTTTTTTTCCCAGAAACTATACTGTCAAAGTCCAAAGCACAGAAAAGACTTGTTTTTTTCTCCATGCTTCTTGACCTTTCTGCCCTTGAGCAAAAGAGGATGGACGTGTCTATTTACCAACTGAAATATGTTAAGAAATGAGAGAAGAAGGTGGGGACAAGGTGACAATAACAGGACATATGACCATGTGAATCTATTGACATGTCATAAAGCTATCACGTGACAACCTGACAGATGAAATGAGAGATAATTCCTTTCATTTTATCCCACTCTTTAATTTTCAAAACCTTTCACATATATACATAATATGAATGTACTTGACTTTATCAAAAGGCTGAAGATAACTAAACAATAAATGAAATTGTATCTCTATTATTATAGCTCATCAGAAATGATATTTGTTAGCCAGGTCCATAATCCTAGCACTCTGGGAGACTGAGATGGGAAGATTTCTTGAGCTCAGGAGTTGAAGACCAGAGCTAGACCCTGTTTTTATTAATAGAAATAAACTTAGCCAGGCATTATAGTGCACACCTGCAGTCCTAGCTACTCAGGAGACTGAGACAAGAGGATCCCTTGAGCCCAGTAGTTCTAGGTTGTGTGAACTAGGATGACACTATGGTACTCTAGCCTAAGGTAACAGTGAGACTGTCTCCAAAAAAAAAAAAAAGATATTAGAATTAAATTTATTAAAATGGTTTCTGTTGGGCGGTGCCTGTGGATCAAAGAAGTGGGGCAATGGCCCCATATGCTCAAGGTGGCGGGTTCAGATCCAGCCCCAGCCAAAAAAAAAATAAATAAATAAAAATAAAATAAAAAATGGTTTCTGTGAAGAGTGATGTCTTTCTATTAAAGTGAAATCATATTAAGGGGAAGCATCCAAAAGAATAAACTTTTCACTGTTAATGCAGAGAGGCTACCATGCCCCTTTACTTTATTCTGGTCACACAATCAATTATTACTATATTTTGGGGCTCCCCAAACCTACCTATCTGAGGCTATCTTTCAGGGTCCATTTAACTAAAAGCAACCAGTCATCTGGGTTAATTAGTCCAGACTAATCCTAGTAACAGGCAGTTTAGGATGATCTATCATGAAACAATAATCTTTGTCTCCCTTTTTATAGCACCCTAGGAGGGTTTCATATGTACCTACTAATGGCTACCACCCAAATGGCAACAGGAATACTAAACATGAACTTCAAAGTTATTACTTTTCAGGCTTAAATATGTTACTAGTCAAAGTGTGATTTGGATAGTGGGTAAACTAATTGAAAATGTGGGAAAGAAAATAAAAACTGGTTTCTGGAACTTTGTCCAATATTGGGCCCCTCAGGCACAATTAATTGGTCTACATTAAGAGAAATCAGAGAAGTTACAGTTAGAATATTGTCATTACTGGCAAAAATAGCTCGGAAATGTGGAAACTTCAATGTAGGCAGAAACTAGATAGGCAGAAATTGGCCTATCTAGTTGAGGATTTGCAGAAAATTATGTAAAGGACACTTGCTCTTTCTAATCACTTAACTATTTGTTAACTCAAGAAACGTGTATAATTAGGGCACTTCCAGTACATATGAGATGCAGTGTGATCAAAACAGGCTGTTCACGTCCCTCAATTTTGAACCCTTCATAAATGCTAAGTCTGCTTCTTCCTGTGATGCTGCAATAAGTAAAATAAGTTTTAATAACATCAAATGATGGCCCTCAAATTTACAGTTGCTACATACTTTTACCTTTATTAAAAATGCCCTCTCCTAACACAGAAACATACACAGTCACAGACAATGCTCAGTGTTCAATACAATTTTTGACTAAATGCACTTCTCTTGCATTTTACAAAGGGAGATAATTCTTTATTACATTTATATACATTTTAATATACATTTATATATAATTCTTTATATACTTTTTTTTGGGGGGGGGCAGGGCTGGATTTGAACCCTCCACCTCCGGCATATTGGGCCGGCGCCCTACTCTTTTGAGCCACAGGCACCACTCACGAAGGGAGATAATTCTAATAAATGACCAAAAAATTGTCACTTTATAAATTTAATTATTTGATGAATACCAAAACCTACACTTGAAAATTAAAGAAGTTTTTTTTCTTTTTAAGTTGGCACCCAGTGAGGATTTAGAGACTATTAATAACTTAACGAAGTCTATATTACTATGTTGCAAATAAGATGAGTCAAACGGCTCTAAACTTTACTTAAAGTTGTCACATTATATGGGATTTTAAGATATGTATAGATACATTTGAACGTAAGTGGGTATTTGACACAGAGTTGTAATTGAACTTCAGCTTTAGCACTTGGGGAAAATTGAGTATCATTTAGTGAACGTGGAGAGAGATAAAATGGCAAAAACCAAGGTTAGCTAACATCA
Organism: Galago senegalensis; assembly: GCA_963575145.1. Lineage (NCBI taxonomy): Eukaryota > Metazoa > Chordata > Mammalia > Primates > Galagidae > Galago > Galago senegalensis. Next base: position 9,802 of record CAUYTI010025758.1, read on the forward strand.
TAAAAACTTCTCTGAGTTGGGGAATATCTGATAGAGTATAGCAGAATGCATTTGCTGGATTTGGTACATTTTAACTCTGTGCTTTTTTTCAAAGTCACACAAAAAATGAGGCCCTTATTCCAATGTTTGTGTACTATTAGCTACGGAAAAAATGGAAAAGAGTACCTGAAGGATATGTTTTGCATATTTAATAATACCATTATAGTCGACTTTAATAAAGAAATATTTCCGTAAATATACTATTATTGTGATTATTTCATTATAAACAGTTATAGTTATTAGCTGAAATAAAATAAAAACATGCTATTTTTTTTTCTGAAGCTATTCCAAATCGAAACAGCGAATTTTAGGAAAGCTTGCAAGTAACATCCGAGTTGTTTTTTCTCATGAGAATTCTATCTCTGGTTTTCAGTCTCTCAAGACTTGAATAATTAGTATAAATAGACAGCTTGCATATTGAGGAGCTTTGAAACCAAACGTTTTTGAAGTTTTTTGTTACTGGTGATAAGAGGAAAAAGTACATTTCTTCTTTCGATATTTAATGAGACATTAAAATTTCTCATTTTGAAAAGAAGGGCACAGAAACGTGTGCTCATAAAGGCAAAGTTAAATTATTTTAGGAAATACACGAAGAAAGGAAGGTTATTTACTAAATGTCTGTTCATTTGGGTTCAAAAATTAAAGACTGTTTTTATGAAAACGGGAAAATTGAAAGCTGAAGTTATGGAATTTATATATATATTGTGTTGACTGTTTTTCCAGTTAAACAGTGCATTATTTTCCAAATTTTCATAAGAATTTTAAAACATCAGAGGAACATGTGCTAAAATATTCCTTTTTTCTTTTCTTTTGCCATTTTTTTTGGCTGGGGCTGGGTTTGAACCCGCCACCTCCAGCATATGGGGCTGGCACCCTACCCTTTTGAGCCACAGGCACCACCCAATATTCCTTTTTTCTTTTCTGCTACTCTTCTTCATCTTTCTTCACTGACTCTCCTACTCTCCATCCTGCTCCATTCTTTTGTTTTGTCTTCATCTCTCTGTCTTTGATGATCTTTCACCACCACATTCAAACAAAAACATCTTAACAGAATAGTCACATCAAAGCAGGTCCTTCTCTGTGTGGAGAGAAAAACTTGCAGAACACTTGATGCAAATATAACTATCAACCCATGTTCTGAACCCATCTCCACCACATGATTCAACATAAGAAGTGTGCATGTATTAATTTCAACCACAGAGAACATACTCATGTTTTGCGGACCTCAGTGTGATATCTGTAGCAGCAATACCTGTGCGGTAGTATTCTGCCTTTCGTAGTGCCTTAAAAGGGCATTCAACAGAAGCCTTACTGGCCAGATCCCTCTGCCATGGCCCCAGAGGGGGATGTATGATTGACTGTCAGAACAGTCCTCTCTTCCTACTCAGCCATCTCACTTCTTGGGAGATAGCATTGAATTTATACCATTTTGGAAAAGAAATTAATTCTGTTGGCCAGGAAGTCCATGATCTCTCATGTGAATGGTAATATATAACTAAATTGCTGTGGTTCATTTTTAATATATTCTTTTCTGTCATATACTAAATTCCTTTAACTGGCAATGACTAAAGGTCACTTAAGTAGGGGTTAAGTATTTAAGAATGAATCAAATTACAGGGGAAAATGGATCAAAAATAAATAGATACCATTACATTGCAGTATTTCAAGAAGCTCTTCAAATCTTATTTAAAGTCTATACATTTTAATGTGTCAGAGAAAATAAAAGCCTGAAAGAAAATCTACATCTTCATCCTTTGGCCTATAAGGAACAAGGAGACTGAAAGAACAAAGATAAGAACAAAAGAAAATAATCTAGGCATAGCTATCAAGCAATGACAAATCCCTCTTAAATCACAGAAGACAGGAAAATTTCAAAGATTGATAATTCTCAATGTAGCATAAATCATATTTTCTATCTATCAACCTGGACCTATCTATCTGTATTGTTACTGGAGGAAGCATTTTTTTTGACAAGCTGTTGCTCTTAGCAACAAGTCATCCTGATATTTTCTTTGATTATAACTAAAGAGCAATATCCATTCTTGTTACATGGGTGTAAAGTATAATTTAAAGCTCATTAAAAGTGTAGCAGGTGTTCACGTATAAAGTGCAAAAAAATAGAGGAAAGAATTTCTCTATGGCTGAGCTGTCAGTGCTCTAAAAGCCTAATTTATTTTGCATAACCTTTTAGCAAATAGACATGATTATAATAGAGAGGAGAGAAATGGAAACAATATATGCAGGAAAGTAAAGGGACTTAGCCTTTTGATTTGACCTTGATTCCAACCCTTTGAAAATATTACAGTCTTTTAACAATTGCAGCTTTGACATATAACACACTTTTCTTCCCAGGAGATAGAAGTTCTTCAGACATTTTCTTAGCATAAAAGCTGCTCTAAAGTAGAAAATGAGTAGGTGCATAAACTGAAGCCGAGTCAGTTTATATTCATTGCAAAGCAGGGAAGGGAATGAATGTTCAATCATCTGGTCCTTTCATGGGTTCATTTTGCATGTGGAAAGCTCCTACTCTGCAGATAGGAAATTCAAACTTGATTCAAAAGTGAGTAAAAGACTTGCAATTGGGACAGTTTCTTAATGCATTCAATTGTTGGCCTAAATTAACCAAATAGTCAGGAAAAGACTGAAGTCCACCAGATCTAGATTTGCCACTGTGACTGAAAGTTACAGTGAGTCACACAATGACACTATTTGAGCCATTGACTTCAATGCCCCTTTCAACCGTGAACTCACATGAAAGCACAGAATTTGTTGGCATGCATTTGATTTTGAGTAGTCCAAGTTATTAATATTTTTCTCCTTTTAGGAAATAGAAAGAATTATAATTTTTAAGATAGGAAGAAATATGAGGGGACGTGTGGTACTCAAGAAAAAATGATGAAGCATAAAACTCTTACAACTTGGCTCAGCGCCTGTAGCTCAGTGGCTAGGGTGCCAACCACATACACCAGGGCTGGTGGGTTTGAACCCTGCCTGGGCTTGCCAAACAACAAGGACAACAACAACAGCAACAACAACAATAGCTGGGTTTGTGGCGGGCGCCTGTAGTCCCAGCTACTTGGAAGGCTGAGGCAAGAGAATCATTTAAGCCCAAGAGTTTGAGGTTGCTGTGAGCTGTGATGCCATGGCACTCTACTGAGGACTCACTTAGCGAGATATTTGTCTCAAAAAAAAAAAAAACCCTCCCCCCCAAAAAACCTTACAACTTTAAGTTCTGTAGTTGTTTTATGAGGCTTAGTGCTGTTCCTATAAAATAATTTTTAATACAGAAAACCCAAATATTTATGGCAACCCCCCCCACCACCACAAGCCACTTAAAGCAAAATTCTATACAATCTGAACAAAACCCACAATGGATTCAGGGAAGAATGGATGTACAAGTGGTCAAAAATACCTCAATCCCTCGTCTGATTTAGTATGTGGGGTGAAAAGAATGATTGAGAATATTGTTCATTTCCTAGACAAGAAATATGCATTTAAACATAATTATTTAAATTATAGGGAAGAATTAATAGCCGATTCCTTCCTTTTCCCACTAGTGTTGTGGAGAAACTGATGTATTGAAGACTGTGAGGCTACTACAATATTTGTGTCTGAGGAGCTAGTCCAAAGGTTTCAAAAAGGTATTTGTTTGGTGTGAACAGAGGTTTTTCTTTTCTTTTTTTTTTTTTTTTTGGTTTTTAATAAGTGTTGGGATTTAATTGTCCCTCCTTTCAACTGGTGGAAACAACTGCCTTCCTAGGGTGACCCAGTCTCCCTTGTACAACGCCAGTGCTTCAGACAGCTTCACGCTGGTTTGCTCCTGTCCTTGGTAAACATTTGAATTTGTCAGGGAATAAAGTGGTTTTATTTATTATTAATAAAATTACAATCTGTTTTCCAATTTTCTGCATATGGAAGTTACTAAATAAACATTTGTAGGACTACATTAAACATTTCAGTCATAACTACTTGAGAGTCATGTTCCAAATACTGCTTTATCCTGGGGCATCTAGCTCTGAAATTCTTAATTGTGATGTAATTTCCTATGCTGTGAAAGGAATATTTAGGATTATTTGATTTTAGGTAATATGCACTTTCCTTGCAGTTCATATGTTTCTTTCTAAATGAATTTAAACCTTTCCTCCTAATGTGGAATAAACACATTGTACTTAAAAGTGAAATCCACAAAATTAACTTTGTGCGGCAGATAATTATTAACCTATATTTATCTTGAACCTATACTCTATCATGAAGATTGTCTGTTTTGAAACCCTGATGTCAAGAATGTCCATTTCTGTCAACTGAGTACTAGGGCACATCCCTTTACTCTCTCCAGCACACACTGATAGGGTCACATTATTGCCTTCTGATGGATCCTCATGCGGGTCCCTGGTGGTTTTCTGAGAGGTCTGCATTCTGAATATTCCAATGAACTAAGATGTGCCCTCCCAAACAATCTTCAAAATGTTAGTGTGGATTTAGAGGTTGAAACTTTATGCTATCCTAGCCTAAGCTCCCACAGAGGATTCATAATTCCAATCACTCTATAAAGATGCTGCTAAGAATCATGCCTTCAAAAATGTCAAAGTTTATTGAAAACCTTTGTTCTAATTGAATAAGAGTAGTGATGTTTCATTATGCCATATTTTGGTCTATCAGAATTACAGTATATGTCTCTCGAGGATCATCTCCTTTATTTGCTTTATGATAGAATAAAAAACCTTTTATCATAAAAAGAGATCGTAAGTAGGCTAACTTATGTAAAGCATTGCAAGGTGTCCCCAAACTATCAATTTAAGTAACAGGTCTTCTTAGATTTTTGGTGGAGCTAAATTTACTTATTTACTAGTAATGATTTGTATTGGATGTACTCTACTTTCTGTTACCTGGTTTCTAAAAATACTTTCCCCCACTAGTATGTAAGTAGTACATACTCATTAAATAAATTTTAACATATAGGATGGCAATGTCTACATCTCTAAAGATATAGCTTAGGGAACTAGGATATTATAGTAATATACAAATTTAAGATTTTATAACAGGTGAAATAGTCACAGAATTGAAAAGTACAAATAATTGGTACTGACTCCAGCATTTATGTATTTTATCACAGGGAAATAAAATAAAAGAGGTAAACAGAAGAACTCCAATTCTGTATAAGATATATGCAACGTATATGAATTCTATGTATGTGTGTATAAGGTATATGTAACGTATGTGAATTGTTACATATATACATAAGATAAATGTATATTCTGTGTATGTGTGTACAAGATATATGTAACATATATATGTATGTGTAACACTTTGTTACTGTTACAAAAACCTTATAACAAGGAAAGAATGGATCTAGGGCATAATCTTCAACCATGCAATAGTCTGAAAGTTTGTGTCCCCCAGAGATTCATATCTGAAAAACTAAAAAATCTCTTGGAGATGATGGTACTCAGAGGCCTTTGAGCTATGAATAGATCATAGGGCTTCATTCTCATTAATGAGATTAAAGACCTCATAAAATAGACGACAGAGAGCTGCCTTGCCTGCTCCTCCCTGAAGACACAGTGAGAAGGGGCTGTATATGAGAAACAAATCATTACCAGACACCAAATCTACTAGACCCTTGATCTTGGACTTCCCTATCTCCTGTGGTAGGGAACTATGAGAAATAAACTTCTGTTATTTATAATCTACCCAATCTATGGCATTTTGTTTCAGCAATCAGAACAAACTAAGATAAAGAGTTAGTAAAATCATTAGGAAAAATGTTTATTGTGAACGTTGTAATAATGAATCAGACTTACAACACCTAAAACTATGATTAATCTTGATATCACCATAAAACAAAATTTTGCCAGTGACAGACAAGATATAGAACACATGTGTAATGAGGACTTATATGCTCTATTCATGCCAGAGGAGAGGATGCCCACTAAATTCCAGATAAAATAAACATGGGGGAGAGTAGAAAGTTGTATGATTTGATTATGGGCAATGGGGGAAAAAAGAAAAAAAACATCAAAAAGGAACAAAGATTGATGACAAAACCCAAGGGGAAGTTGCTATCTTCCCAGGATTCTGCAGACCTCATGGGAAGGCCTGTGTCTAATATGGAACAAGAAACGCAAGTTTGCAATAGCTGAAAAACATTTATAATTTGATGGACCAGAGTTCAGCCTCATGCTGCTCAAGAATACAAAATGGTACAAAGAAAAACCTGAGATTTCCTGGCCCAGTGAGGTCAGGGGAGCAGGTGAGGTTGCTTGCCCACAAGTGTTTAGAGAACCTTGGGAATCAGTTGAAAACAGTAAAATCTCCTCCCTCCTAAGTTTTATACAATGGAAGATCAATTTATACTGAAAGTTCAATTGACACATAATCAATTGCTGATTTGTCGCAAATAAGTCACTTAAAATGATTTTAGCTAATGTTTGCAAGTTTCCCTAATTCAGTACCTGGAAAAAAAGTGTAAGTGAGGGAGAGCAAAGTCTTTTCCCAAAGAACTTTATTACTTACTGAATGAAGAGAAAAATAAATCCACAGGGATATCGACCAAAACTTCTATTACAACAGAAGCAGCACCAACTTACCGGCTCTGCTACGTGTTGTTATACTATTACCTTTTAAACTGTCTTTGCTTCTTAAAACTATCTCCAACCCTGGTATATTTTCTTCGGCTTTAATTTCCAATTTATTGTCTCATTATGTTTAAAAGAGAAAGTTACAATTTGCTTTATTTTCTTTGCATCCATAGCTAAACTTTTTTAGCTTTAGTTCAGAATCCACTTCTGATTAAAATTTTTCTTCTAAAATAGTTTCCTGGGTATTTGCTATAGCATATAGATATTATTTACCCTTAAGATAGTCTCACACTGTAAGTTAGGGTTTTCTTATTTTTCTCTTCTCTTTGGGCAAGATTTCTTCCTCATAGAAGACTCCAAGTTGTGATATGGCCCTTCTTCTCCTGACCTTTCCAGAATTGCCCTTAATTCTGCATTCTGCATCCAGCTACTCACTTTCAAAACAGGAAACTCTGACAGATAATCCAAACCTTTTTCCCTTCCTACTAAGTGTATGAGGTAATTGTTTAACTCTTATCTATTGTTCCACTGAGTTTTGGGTATAACATTACTACTATTAATGGCAGTGGTGATAATAAAGACCCTATGATTAACATAATTTTATACAGAAGAAAACTAGAACTTGTCCTAGTTTAGTAAACTGCTCAAGATTGCATAACTAAGTAAGTTGATCAGAATTTGATCCTAAGTCTATTTGATACAGAGTCCCCCGCTTGAGGCTGGACCCCCATGTTCTGGGCCTAAGTAGGTCAGAAATCAGTCTCATCACAGCCCCCATCTCCAGGCACAAACAGGTTCTTTTCAGGCTGAATTCTCTGGACACAACAAGTTCATAAAAACCAGCCTGACCAGTATCTGATGTGGGCTGCCTCTCTCAGAGCAAGGAACACATCTTACTAACCCTCCCAGAGCAGAGAGTATGCCCCCGGTGAGACCATATTCCTCTGCACTACAACAGTTTTAATATTAACTTCTGCCTACAGGACCCTAGAACCAAATGGTTGTGATGCATTTCACACATACATTCCATCTCCCCACCCCCCTGCCCCAGGATAGGAAAAGCAGCATATCAAGCCCTTGACAGAAGGCCCAGACGAGCTACCCAGGTGGGTCCCCTCTCCACTGCTGGAGGTTCTTCCCCTCTTTCACTTATTTATCAATAAAATCTGTCCTTGCTTCCTCATGGTTACATGGATTCATTCTTCAAATCTCTGGGACTACGGACTCAACAGAAAGAAATTCCAGCTACAACCCTGGCCTTAATCTTCCATATATATAGTTATTTCTCTGTCTCCCTAAAACTCCTCAAACAGTCTATCAAGGTTTTATTTGGGGGGGGGGAGCGGGGGACAGAATCTCACTCTGTATCCCAAGCTAGAATGCCATAGCATCAGCTTAGCTCACAGTAACCTCAAATTCCTGGGTTCAAGCAATCCTCCTGCCTCAGCCTCCCGAGTAGCTTGGGACTACAGGCTCCTGCCACAACAATCAGCTCATGTGTCTATTTTTTAATAGAGATGGGGTCTCATTCTTGCTTAAATTGGTCTTGAACTCCTGAGCTCAAGTCCTCCCACATAGGCCTAGGATTACAGGCGGGAACAACTGCACCCTGTGGATTGATTCTTTATTTCAAATACTACAAATAATGTTGTGTGTACTGAAAGCTAATCATACTTACAATACCATATATAGGTGACCATTTCTAGATCTGGAAACATAACACCTACAGAGTCCAGCTTCCACTTATCCCTTAGGAAACTATCTAGTTTCATCTGGCCTTGCATAATCTGACCTGGTAAGAGCATGGGAAGGTATTATCCCAATATCCAAAGCAAAGGGATTAGGAGCCCAAAATATCAACGTGTATGCTCAGAAAGAACCAAGTTAAAGCAATCAGAGTACGTTTACTCTGCTTTCCCTATAACCAGCTGAGCAAAGTCAACTTCAGAACTGATACCTAGATTTTTTGAGCTAGGTGCCTAGTCAGATCAGGGGAAGTATTAGAGAATGTGAGGACTTAAGTAGTTAAATATTCTATTTGTCTTGTCTTCAGCCCACCTTCTTCTAACATAAATAACACTACTACTCTCTGCCATTTCCCTCTGGCCACCTTTTGGAAATGACCTTTAAGGGTATATCCTTGGAAATTAAGGCTTTAAATACCACCTAAGCCAGAAAAAGCACCTATTCTAATTGCATTAATTTCCTAAGCAGGAGAAAATGCATACCTGTGCACTATGGCCAGGCCATCTTGTTTCCTTAGTTCTTTTTCTACTTCACACAAAAATACTTGAAAAGAAAAGAAATAAAATCGTAGAAGTAAAAAAAAGAAAAAAAATCACTAACTATAATTTTGACATTACAATACAGACAACTTCTGTACATCCTTTCCATGTTATTGTCTACTTTTAGAAAATGTTAATATTTAATGAATGCATAATAGTTTACCAAGAATAAACACTATAATTTACTCAACTCTGTCCTTAATGCTTGATATTTAAGTTCTCACTAAATTTTGCTTATATTACTATGTATTTATGTAATAAATAGCTCTTTTTTAAAAACCATTTCTACACTTAGGTTTAGAATCAGATTTCTGGCTCGGCGCCTGTGGCTCAAGTGGCTAGGGCACCAGCCATGTACACCCAAGGTGGCGGGTTCGAATCCAGCCCAGGCCCACCAAACAACAATGACGGCTACATCCAAAAAAAATAGCTGGGTATCGTGGCGGGTACCTGTGGTCCCAGCTACTTGGGAGGCGGAGGCAGGAGACTCTCTTGAGCCCGGGAGTTGGAGGTTGCTGTGAGCTGAGATGCCATGGCATTCTACCCAGGGAGACAGCTTGAGGCTCCCGTCTCAAAAAAAAAAAAAAAAAAAAAAAAATATATATATATATATATATAAAATCAGATTTCTAATTAAAGATAACTAGATCAATTAATGCAAATATTTTAAAGACTAATTACATATTTTAAAATTCTTGATACTACAGATGTTATTTTTGCCAAGTTATAAATATATATATTCAATGATCCAGGTCACTCAAAATCAGTCAGAATTACAGACACTACTAATAGTATATAAATTTAATATCAGGATGGCACCTGTGGCTCAATGACTAGGGTGCTGGCCCCATATACTGAGGGCAGTGGATTGGAACCTGGCCCTGGCCAAACTGCAACAAAAAATAGCTGGACATTGTAGCCTATAGTCCCAGCTACTCAGGAAGCAAGAAAATCGCCTAAGCCCAAGAGCTGGAGGTTGCTGTGAGCTGTGACACCATGGCACTCTAATGAGGGTGACCAAGCGAGACTCTATCTCTAAAAAATAATAATAATAATTAATATCAAATTCCTTGGCAATAAAATGGGCATTCAAACACTTATGTACACATTTCCATAAGACAACTCTTTGGCAGATAGATTAAGCTCACTAGATTTTGTGTACCAACCTGAGTTACCTTTCATTACCCACATTTGTTTTCACATTTACTTACACAAGTTATTTAACGTCTTTGAAGTTTTCTTGTATCCAAAATCTGAATAATAATAGATAACAGGTCTGTCTTATAGTTGCATTTTAAGTAGTAAATGGTATAATGGTTTAAAGAACACACTAAAATTGTAAGTATATAATAAGCCCTCATTGAATGTAACCAATGTCTAATTCAGTTGAGGCCCTGTGGCAGAACACTGAGGAGAAGGAGCTCTGGAGGCAGATTGCTGGAGTTTGATTCTAGTTGCTAAACTTTCTGTTCCTCTGTTTCTTCAGATGTACAAAATGGGAATAACCACAACACTTACCTCTAAATGGCATTGATGTGTTGCAGGGAGACAAAAATATATAGACTAGGATTTGGCCTATAGTAAATATTGAACAGATATTATTTTATTATTAGGAATTATCAGGAAGATATTATCATTTTCTGCTCTGTTTTTAATTACTCTCTGTCTTTTTTATCAGAAGATAGATTGCTTAGCAGTTGTCCCAAAGAAAACAATTGGATAGTTTAATTTCCAAATGAAATTTCCTTTTTACTATAATCTATTGGGTCTAAATGCTACTTAAAATCCCTAACGGCTGGATATGGATAAAACCAAGCCATTACCTTTAGTTTTTTGAAACATCTTCGTACAGTTTTCCACAGAGGTTGCACTAATTTACATTCCCACCAACAGTGTCTGAGTGTTCACTCTTCTCCCCATTCTTGACAACATCTGTTATTTTTTGTCTTTTAATAATAGCTATTCTGATAGGTATATAAAGATGATATCTCATTGTGATTTTAATTTGCATTTCTCTGGTGATTAATGATGCAGAATATTTTTTCTTATGCTTATTGGCCATCTGTTTGCTTCTTTCAAAAATCTCTATTCATGTCTTTAGCCAAAATTTCAATGGGGTTATTTGTTCTGGTTTTTGTTCAGTTGTTTAAGTTCCTTGTACATTCTAGGTATCAGTCACCTGTCAGGTGTGTAACTTGCATATATTTTCTCCTGTCTGTAGTTTGTCTGTGGATGCTGTTATTTCTTTTGCTGTGCAAAAGCTTCGTGGTTTCAGTCCCATTTGTCTGTTTTTGTTGCCTGTGCTTTTGAGGTCTTAGTTATTAATTCTTTGGCTACATTTTCTTGTCCAGAAGAGTTTTGTCTAAATTTTCTTCTAGTATTTTTATAGTTTTAGGTCTTACAATTAAGTCTTAAGTCCATCTTGAGTTAATTTAAGTATGCAATGACACAGAGGGGTTCAGCATCATTCTTCTGCATATGGTGACCCATTTTTCCAATATTACTTACTGAGAAAGGACGCCCTTTTCCCAGTGTATATTTTCTTGTCAACGTTATCAGAGATCAGTTAGATATAAGCATTTGGCTTTGTTTCTGAGTTCTCTATTTCATTCCATTGATCTATAATTCTATTTTTATAACAGTACCATGTTAATTTTGCTATTATACTATAGCTTTAGAGTATAATTTCAAGTAAGGCAATAAGTCTTCAGCTTTGTTATTTTCTGCTCATGACATCTGGGGTGTATTGGACTGTTTTCTGGTTCAGTATACATTTTAGAATTGTTTATTTCTAATTCTGTGAAAGATGACGTTGGGATTGCATTGACCTTAAACATTGGTTTGGGACAGTATGGTCATTTTAACAAATTTACTAGTAAATCATGTGATCTATGATCATGGAAAGTTTTTCCAATTTTAGTGCCATCTGCAATATCTGTCATCAGTTTTTGGAGTTTTCTTTGTAGAGATATTTCATTTCCTTGGTTAAATATATTCCTTGGTACTTCTTTATGGTAGCTACTTAAATGGGGTTGCCTTCTTGATTTTGTTCTCAACTATTGTGAGTGAAAATATGTGAGGGCTGGGCTGAGAAGTAAAAGTGAAGGAAATTATTTTTTATATAATTATTAAAATTGGAATTTATGAAATGTTTTATTGATTAAGGAATGTGGATTGTAAGGCAAGGAATACAGGACTGATAAGAGATGTGGATTTTGAAGAAGGTATTTGCACTGAGAGACCACAATGAATAGTGGAAACCCCAAAAGTCTATTGAACATGAAAGCACAGACCTTGGAGAACAGACAAGAAAAGTCTTACCGAGCCCTGACCTTTTTCCCACAGGCAGCCTTTCTAAATGAGCTGTTGCAAGATGTACCAGGAATGGTACATCCAGTTGGCTCCCCCAAAAGGGGAAACAGCCCCTTGGGGTTAGATAAGAGGAACAGCTTCTTTCTCCCCCATTTCTGATATGAATAAAGTGTTAGCTCCCGTCTGCCACTCAGGGACCCAGAGACTTAATTGATTCCTGTAGAAACTGTGAGTGTGGTCAACCTGGTGGCTACTCTCATACCCTGCTTCTGAGTCCAGTTCCTGTTCTTTAAGCCACATTTTATTTCTTTAGTTTATACTTAGTGTAGAATGGAATAAGGGAAGATCATAAGAGGTAGTTAAAGAATAGCCTGGTGAAATTGCAAATGTTATGAGAATGATGTCACAGACTGTGGGCTTTTTCTTTTGTTTTGATGATTCATGTGCTTATTTAATGATAATTATGTAATAAATACTGAGTCCAACACAGAGCATGGGGCGTTCACTTTCCTTGCATTTTGGTGTTGGTTCCCTGGGCCCACTCTTTTTAAATCTTACCTAGTCTCTTTGTCTTTATTTCTTTCATTCTCTCATTACCACCAGGCATTGAAGATACCCACAGGTTGTGTGGGGCCTGGCCCCCTACAGACTATATCGTTACTGATATATAGAAATGTTAGTGATTCCTGTGCATTGATTTGATGTCCTGAAACTTTACTGAATTTACTTATTAAATCTGAAAAATGTTTTGTTGAAGTAGTGTTTAGTAGAAATAAATCACACCATCAGTCAAAAGGGCTAATTTGACTTTTGCACTTTGAATGTCTTTTATCATTTTCTCTTGCCTGATTGCTCTGGTAAGGACTTCTAGGACTATGTTGAAAAAGAATGTTCAGAGTGGAAATCTATGTCTTTCTAGTTCTAGAAAGAATGCTTTAGACTTTTCCCCATTAATTATGCTGTTGCCTGTGGATTTGACATAGATGGCCTTTATTGCTTTGAGCTACATTTACATCCTCTCTATACCTAGTTTGTATAGGATTTTTGTCAGGTAGAGATACTAAAGTCTACTGAATACTTTGGTTATATTACATATATTAATTTGTGTATGTTGAATCATCCTTGCATCTCGGGCATAAAATCCACTTGGTCATAGTGTTATCCTTTTGATGTGGTATCAGATTCAATTTGATAGTATTAATGTTTTGTTGAATAGTCATGAATCTATACTCATCAGCAATATTGGTATATAGTGCTTTAGTGGTTCTTTTGTTACTGGTTTGTTTGCTATTTGTATCTTTGTCCGGTTTTAGTATTGGGCGGTACTGGCCTCAAAGAGTGAGTTAAGGGAAATTCCCTCCTCCTTGATTTTCTTTTGTGGGGAGGGGATCAGTTTCAGATTGATCAGTAATAGTTCTTCTTTGTACATCTGGTAGAATTTGGTTGTGAGTTTATCTGGTTCCAGCCATTTTTGATTGGGAGAGTTTTTATTAATGATTCAATCTTGCTACTACTTAATGGTCACTTCAGGATTTCTGTTTCTTCATGGTTTAAGCTTGAGGGGTTTTATGTTTCCCATAATTTATCCATTTCTTCTATGTTTTTTAGTTTATTATATAATTGTTCTTAATACTGAACCCCATAAATGCATCAGTGTACACAGTTATGATTTAATTAAAAAAAAAGAAAAAATATTGTCTGTTGATCTTTTGTATTTATGTGCTGTCAGTTGGAATATATCCTTTGTTATTTCTGATTTTTGAACTTCTCTCTTCTTTTCTTGGTTCACCTAGTTAATAGTTTATCAATTTTTTTCATATTTGCAAAGAACCAAATTTTTGTTTCATTGATCCTTTATATTTTGCAGCTGCTGCTGTTGTTGTGTATTTCATTTCTTTCTACTCTGATCTTTGTTGTTGATTTTTTTCTTTTGCTAACATGTTTTCTTGTTCCTTAGGGGCAGAGTTAACTTGTCAATCTATGATCATTCTCCTATTATGATATAAGCAGTTAGTGCTATAAGCTTCCCTCTTAACACTACTTCTGCTTTATCCCTCAGACTTTGGTATGTTGTTTTGAATTTTATTGATTTCAATTTTTTAAAAATTGTCTTAATTTCAAGTAGTGGAAGCAGTGTACCAAGTGTTTGGGTAGGTTTTCAGGCTCCTGGGCCACTATTAGGACGTTGGTGGTGGCAGTAGCAATTTTAGAGTCACCCTCTGGAACCCAAGCAACCCCATTGGTGTTTCTAATAGGTGCAATAGCTTGGCAGTCTAGTCCCTAGACGCACAGTAGCTCATCACAGGGCAATGAGTATTGTCCTATGTATGCTTTGGAGAGCGTGGTCTTTCATGTACTTCACTGTCAGGGTGGGGCCTGCAGGCTGTCATCTCAAACTCACCCCATGGGCAATGTAAAGTCTCACATTAAACTTTCAAAATGGTGTCTTTGGCCAGTACCAGAGAGGGTAGTGCCCCTCCCAAGCAAGCATCTTGGTGAAGAACCTGTGGGGAACATGATCTATTCATATCTCAGTTTCAATAGCAACCCACAGCAGGGAACTGGGGAGTTTGTGGGAGTACTGGTCTCTCTTATTTCTCCTTGGAGCAGTGCAGTGGCAGCTGGCATATCTATAGGTCCCCCATATTCAGGTTTTCAAAACCGTGCTCAGCTGGAGCTGTTCTAAGCTCAGAAAACTGTGAGATTCCATATGGGTTCCCTTTCAGGAGCCATGTCTCTGTGCCATCTCTAGACAACTCCTTATATTTGGCTTGAGGCCTATGTGGGTTGAGGGCTTCTGTAGCTAAGATGATAAATTTTGTTTTGAAGTATGGAAACCTAGGAGTTCCTCTCTTACTGCCTCCTACATCCAGGAGCTTCTCCAGGCCCTCATCTAGTCTTTGGTCAGGCAAGTTGCTTTGAACTCTCTGCTTACTTTTGATGCTTCCTTTCACTTCCTTGGTGAATTCTAGAGATCTCTCTTAGACAGTCTGTTAGAAATATGAGTATCTTCTTACTTTTCTGGTTCCTGTCCATGGAGGAGGCGCATATTACCCCAATCTCTATTTTTAATAGTTTGTTTTGTTTACTTATTCCCTTTTTGAAAACTAAACTTTGCATTGTTTTTTCCTAATTCAGGTTTTCTATTTGACCAAATTTTATCCCATTGGTGAGGAAGTTCAATTTTTTTTTTCTTAACATTTTTAGGTCTTCTTCTTCTCTTTGGTCATACAGGAATTTAGAGGGCTTATGTCTTGCCAGAATATAAGGATAGACCTCAACCTTGTTCCATTGTAATTAAGTCAAACTTTTTACTCCTTTTCCTACTCAGGCTAAGCCTAGTGGAATCCTATTTCTGTTGGGACATTAAGATAGTTTGGATAAGCTCAGAGATACCCTCACAGTGGGGCTTTCCACAAAGAGTAGCAAATTCTTTCCTTCCTTCTTCTGGCTCTTACGTATACAACATTCTATAGCCATGACACTAAATCAGGACAAGCTGGACATATATTTACTCCTCAAACAAATAAAACAACCAGCAGGGAAAATAATATTATAAACATTTTACCTCCCTACCTGAGTAAGCTCTCCCTGCCACTTCTGATTCACTTTTCACAACCAGCCTCTCCTTAACCCTCACAATCCTCTCTGCCCTTTTCCCCCATGAGCCATTAAATTCTAAACTGAACAGAAATCTCAGTGGGATAGAGAGTTTTTTGGTGCTTTTAAACATCTTTTTTTTTTTTAAACTTAAACACCTTAAGTGTTAAGACTGCCTGAAGAAAGTGAGCTCTTATCAGAACTGTAGAAACTGTGAAAGTAAAGATAATCTTTCATTTCATAAGTCTTCTGCAATAGTGAAGACACAATAAAAATATTCAAAAACTCAATGAGTGGTCTTTCCATCTAACTTATTTGTCTTCTTTTTATGGTACCCTTAAAAATCATTGTTTCATAAATGGTACAGATAATACTCGAATCACTTCAATGTAATGGAGAGAAATAAAGAAAATACAGTCTTTGGATTTACTTGTAAGAACAATTTTCTTAATGTTTCTTTTAACAGAAAGATAATGATATTTCAGGGATGAAAGAAGAGCTTTCTGTTCAAAAGTATTTTCTCGGCCAAGCATGGTGGCCCATACTTGTAATCCTCAAACTCTTGGAGGCTGAGGGATGTGGATTATTTGAGCTCATGGGTTCAAGACCAGCCTGAGCAAGACCAAGACCCCATCTGTACTAAAAAATAGATAAAACTGAGGCCAAAGGATTGTTTGAGCCCAAGAGTAGGAGGTTTCTGTGAGCTCTGATGACACCATGACACTCTACCCAGGATGACAGTTTTGACCCTCTGTCTCAGAAAAAAACAAAAAAGTATTTTTTTCCATTGTTGTTGCTTGAAATTGCTTTAAATCTTGTAAATGATTAAACGAAATATGTAACTTATAACGTTCATACCCCTATGACTACAGGTAAAATAGGTGATGGTTATTGTTTTGCTAGTAAATAATAGATATAAATATTTCCTACCCATTGTTCTTGGAAAATAAGTTCTGATATTCCAATAGTGGGTTATAGGAAACAAATAAAGGGAAAAGATATCTAAAATGACTGCAAATACAATGTGTTTAAAGTAAGAGTGGCAAAGCAGAGTAAGGAAATCAAACCAGAATAAAATGAACATCAAATAGGCAAGGTAAAAGGAGATTCTCCTACTCCTGAGACCAGCTTGGAAAATTCCTTATATAAAAACAAAAACCTGACATATGTAGACAACTTACATTCCAACCATTGCAATTCCAGGATATTGCTAGTCCCAGTCTTGAACAGCTTTGTAACTATTAATATATAGCCATTTTCTTAGAATTTTCATTCATCTTCTAAAAAGTGAAAACTAACACTCACAAATCCCTTGGGAATCTGCAGATGAAAGCATTGTCTATCTGTTAAGTATTAATAATGTCTATTATCATAGGACTATTTACACAGCTTCGACAAACAACCTGAAATTTTTAAAAAAGTACTTGACTGCTTAAAATGAATATAGTAAAAAAACAGAGAGAGAGAGAGAGAGAGAGAAACCTTCAGTATGAATGGAAGCTTTGATTGTTTCATATTTGAATACTGGATAAGCTGCCAAAAAAGAAATCTTCCAACAGGTTTTCCTGCAAAGGTTTATAATGGAATATAAGCTACCTTAGAACTTGTGAAAGTTATATCTTACTTTCTAGGGGTATTATGTAAGTTATTATTGTTGTTTTCTATCAAAAAGGTCAACATTTAAATTGTATTCAAAATATCTGACTGAACTGAACTCCTTAGATTATTCCATACTACAGAATCAGTTACCTTGCTTTTGTTCTGAAAATAGAATGCTTATTTCAAAATTGAAAGAACAATTACCAACATTACCTTTTTATCTCAAGAAAGTCACTAAGTAAGTTTCCAGTGAATGCACTGATGGGAAAATTAAATTCAGATTATTTCATAGCTTAGTCATCATATTTATTATATTTATAATTCTTTCATATTTCCCATGGAATTTTGCATTAGTTTTCAGTGAGAAATCTGCTACCCTTCAGCAAAATCAGCACAATCAACACTGAGGAGCCCCTGAGAGCCCCAGACTCTAACATTATGGGAAGTTTCAAGAAAATAAAGGATTTCTGCAGTATTAAATGTGTGGTGATAACTTATAGCCAACTGCATTCAGCACACTTAAACAGTAAGAGTAAGGTCAATTCTAAGAGTGAGGATAAGATTAATTATCACATAATAAATTTATAAAGCTTATAAAATGATGATTTATTTTGCCTAATCAAAAAGCTCATCCAGATAAGCTCCAGAGTGAAATATTGTGAATCAGTAGCTGCTTTGTATTTCCAGGGTCTATATTTGATTATGTTCTCACCTTAAAGATCGGAGAGGGGGTAGTTGGATTCCTTAAGAATGAATTCAAGGCAGTAATCCATTCCCTTCCCCTAAATAGTATCCCTTTTTTTAGAATTGAGTAAAATTAAAATATTAGGTAAACTCCTTAATGGCCACAATTCTGATACCTAGACCCAAGCACATTATTCTTTCTGTACAGAGATTCATTTTTTTGTCAATGTTTCATCAATGCACAGCTGTCGCCATGCCCCTGTGGTTTTCTTAGGGATGCCTGCTCCAGGGGAATATTCCTTTAAATTTAGAAGAATCCTGTTTAATGTGCATAAGCCTAATTTGTAGAAGTGACACCATGAGCACAGACCTGAACCGACAATGATAAGATCAAGCACAAATGAGGTCTAAGGTACTGGAAGAATTACAGCTCCCTGAGTCCTCTGTTCCATAGGTATGGAATTAGCAGGTTGCACAGAGATTAGTGTTATTCAAGACAGCTCAGCTTTGGTGTTACTTGAAAAGCTTCACGAGAATACAGATTCCTTGCCTTATCCATGTTGTAGAAATCACCTGACTATAGAGCACAGGAATGTGCATTTTCTAAAAACTCCCAAGGAGAGCTTTGGAGCTACATTTAAAAAGCAGGAGACTAGATGATACCTAAACTTCCTTTCAAAAATACTGAGAGTTCTTAAATACCACAGTAATAAAATAGTAGCTATACAGAATTAAATGTTTACAACTTTCTACATCTTCTCATCGCTTTTGGCCAGATGATATGCCATGCATGGTTATTATTTGATTTATTTATAGTATTTTATTTAATTAATTCCACACCCATGTAGGACAAGGTTATTTCATTTGACAGATCAAACAATCATGGCCTACTTTTCCAAATTTATCTAACAAAAGGTCATATTTAATTTAATATTTAATTGCAAGTCACATAATTTTAAAGACTTTGTTATTATAATTATTATATTGCAATGCATTTTGTTTGCTATAACATATAATGAAAATATTCATGCAGTTGAGATTGCTGCTGTACCAAATGCTATTGTGTAGACTATTGAAATGTCTTTTTCAAAATGCCTATAACATGTCTTAAGAGAAGAAAAGAAAATGATGAGGAAAAAAGAAAAATGATGTAAGGTTGTTTATAAAGATCTATAAAAATCTTATATTATCTACTTTCTTAAAGATGAAATTAGACCCCTCTATATCAATGCTTTTATTATTTTATAGTTAATTTGGACATTTTTAAGAAAATTACGATAAACTCAATGAAGGACAACTTAAGGAATAAAATACAATTTTTATATATTAACTAGCCAATGGCATTCAGTATTAAAGCATTTAATATCTACTTGCATTCCAGGAAGTTAAGGGCCCTTGCCTGCTTGATCAAAGGTTGATAAATAGAATTTAGTGTAGTGTTCAAGCGATCATGGAGAAAATAATAGCTGTGCTCTATCACATACTCACACATACATACACAGTGCAAGCATTTCCAAATTAGAACATTCAGTATGGTAATTTTGTATGATTTTTTATATTGGAATATCTTTCACAAATGTTTATCATATGAAGGATTGTGATAGGCCCAAGACAGACAAGGCAGATACCCCCCTTCTATCAAGGAGCCCAGAGTATATCAGAGGTTAGGGGCAAATAAGCAGGCAGACAGTAACAGCACTGTGTGACAGGGGCTCTGTTAAAGAATCAATAGAAATTGTCACAAGAAGAGCATAACGAGTCTGACTCAATATTTTGATATTTGACAGCTTTTAAGGCACACTCTACTTCTTCGCCTCCTGCCTCATATCTGGGCAAGCTGATAAGAAAATCTAGGTGCTCTCCTCTTTGGCATGAGTGGGAGATTCAAAGCACACACTCCCCTGCCATCATAATCCCTTCATTCATGAAGTGACTGGTCCACACTGTCGCCACAATGAAAACCCCAAGCCATTCTCCTTCTCTTTCTCTTTCAAGTATTTTATAGTAGCTCCAAGGTTTTGCCCGCACTCCCCAGAGAAGCCCCTTTGTATAGTAAGCTTTTTCATGCCCTGTGTGTGTGTGTGTGTGCATGCATGTGCATGCAGGCATTAGTTCCCAGTTCCAAACCAAATTTTGAATGCTGGTCTATCCTGTCTTTGCACAATATCTCAAACAAGAGGGGGTACAGGAAGGACTCTTCACCCAGACCAAGGTATTAACTTTTCAAAGGGGGAAAATATATAAAAGTAATTTAGAGAGAACAAATATTCCAAAATTTTCTTTAGTCTGGAAATTTATTTCAACAAAAAATAACCTAAGAACAGATATTTAAACGTGCCATTTCTCACTAGATAAATGGAAAGTGTAATAGGAAAAAATCTGTAATATTACTCAAGTTAGAGAAGAGTCCAAAGTACACAATCAGTACAGTGAGCACCTTTGGCAGTAAAGGTTACAGGTATAATCAGACGGAGAGATACATTGGCCTACTGCATAGTATCCGCATGAGCCAACTTAAAAGAAAAAGAAGAAAAATGTTTCCCCTCACCCCCCTCCTTTGTCTTACAAAATTGCGAATGAAGAGAAATACAGCTTGCTCTCCATTTTGAAATGAGATAACTTGTGGGTGGGCAGATAGGGAGATTAAGATGATTAGCCTGGAGGAAATATGAACACAACATTTAAAAAATATTTCAATATTCAGTCCTAAGAAAAGATCTAGCTTAAAATAAATATTCCCAGCACTTATTCAGGCTACTGAAATGAACATTTAAATAACCCCATTTTGGGAAATTAAATCAAAGGACTCTCACAAAACCAAATAAAAATGTTCTCATCGGTATATCTTCCTTTTCATAATACATATCTTTTTAAAATATCTAAGAGATTTACTATACCTACAATAAGAACTACAGACCCAGACAGTAATGGAGAGAGAGAAGGAATGATGCAAGAAGTCAGAGTACTAGAAGCTCTCACTGAATTAAGGAAGAGATTCAAATGTGCATACTGAATGGGACCATTAAGTTCAGAATTTATAGTGAAAAGCCACACCAAAACACATTTACATGAAGACTTTCATTTCCATATTAAATTCACAACAGTATACAAGCTTCTAGACAGAAAATATTGTTGTTGTTTTTTTAACAAGAAAGAGGAATGAAAATTATGGTTCTATATAAAACTAATGAAAAAGAAAAACAGATTTACATAGTTGAAATAGAAAAACAATGTGTTTCTAAACATCTTCATCAGCTATACTACCATTCGATTGTAAGGTCATTTTCATATTTACAATACTAAAGATATATACAAATTATACAATCCCCCAAAATAATTTCTTGTAGTAGTAACCAAGACAAAGGAGAAGGAAAAAAAATTCAGAATTAAAAACTTTAAGAATGGGAAATTCCTGCTCCTAAAGTAATTTAAAAGCTAGGAAACTGCATGATTAATATCCAGATTCAAATAATCATTAAAATAATCTTTTACATGAAATAAGTCTATAGCTGCAATTTCATCTGTGTTTGTGTATGTAATCAGCAATATGTAACAAATCAAATTTTCAAATGACAGTAGGAACAAGAAAGAATCTATATATATATTATAAATAATTTATAAGGAAATTAATCAGGCTTCCAAGAAAACAAAAAAGAAATAAAATCACTTTCAAAGTATTTTTTGAATTAAGAAGGAGCGAATAAACTAAACTGAATATTTGGATAAAGTAAATCTTACTTAAGAAGATACTAACATAACTAAGAAAGAGGAGAAATTATGCTGTCACAATAACCATGGAGAAAGCCTGAAAATGTTTTCAACGTCTCCTACATAAAAATCTCCCTGAGGACTTCATGGTAAAGACCTATGAGATCTTTAAGGAAAACCCTAAAATTATGACATTCTAAATAACAATCTTAATTTTGTATAAAGGTTTGAATAATTTTAGCTTTTTCTTACTGGATTTGAGCAAAGGAAATGAAGTGTTGGTTGTGTGTTGTGTATGCATGTGTGTGTGTGTATTTTATCTGGCTGTTTTTAATCAATTTATTTTTAAATGACAATTATAAAACATATGTATTTATTATGTTAACATAATGTTTTAAAATACATGTACATTTTTAATGGTTTCATGGAGCAAATTAACATATGGATTACTTGGGGAGTAATTTATGGGGAGAACACTTAACATTGACTCTCTGTGATCTTTAAGAATGTGGTACATTGTTATTAAATATAGTCACCATGTTGTCCTGTGGCTCTCTTGAACTTATATTCCCTAGATCATTGAAATTGTATATCCTTTAACTAGCATCTCCCAACCACCATTCCACCCCAAACCCCCGGCAACCACCTTTCCACTCTCTGCTTCTATGACTTTCCTTATTTTAGATTCCATGTGACTGAGATCATGTGGTATCTGTCTTTCTGTGGTTGGCTTATTTAAGTTAACATGTCCTCCAATTTTTATTCTTTTCTTAAAATGATAAGCCAGTGGAAATTGATGTAATATATTTATTCACAAGGCCACATCCACTACCTACCCTGGAAATTAGCTTTCATTAAAGGTCATCTTTTCAATATTGAAGGAAACTTTTACACATCCTCATATCAACTAAGCAATTATACACATTACAAAATTCCTGAAATATAAAACTGGATCTCAGAACTATTTTCTAGTGAATTAGTTGAATTGTTAGTCTTTATTAAACTGTTATTTATTATATTAAAATTTGTTGAATAAATTAGGCAAAAAATTTTAGATAACTTAATTTTCATGGCTAACAGTGGGTATGTATGGTATAGACAAGATCAAGAATATAAATTTAGGTTTTTAGCCAAAATTGAGACATTACTTATAGTAAATTTATGATTCATGAAAGTTGTTACTTTTCCACTTTTATTATAGAATTTTTCAGATAGCTAAATATTCCGAGCAATATGTGTCTATGAGCATTCTCTTATCAACTTAGAAAACATTATTCCCTGACATTACTAAATATTTGTGAATACTGAATGCAGTGAAGATCAAGTTTTTTATAATATATTAAAATTATATGATAAATTATATTTGGCCAAAATATTATGATTTTTTTTCTTATTTCATCCTAAATTTTCCTTTCAATCTTTTTTGTACCAACTCCTTGACATGTAAATTGAATTTAAACATTTTAAATATAAAAGGGTTGCTGTTTCCATTCTCAGGGATATTCCCAAGTTGTCATATTTTATAAATCTTTAAAATATTTTTATTATTTTCCATACAAACAAAATATAAGGAATAGCAGAAGAAATGTAAAAGAAAAAAACAAAAACATAAATGACTTATGCTGTCTTAAGAAATTTTATATTTTCAAAATTATAATATCAGCTTTAAATTAAGGGATTTTATTCATGCTCAAGAGAATCGATAGATTACTTGCTGCTCAAAACAGAAATGTCAGGACTTTGAAACCAAATAGGGAACATGGTTTAGAAACATGCTCTGGGGAAATGAAATGAAATTTAAAATCAGATGATTTTAAAGTAGTTGTTTAAATGATGTCTGTTATGGAACTGGACTCCACTAGACCTTTATTGAAATAGTATTTGTTTTAATTTTTATTGCTGATGGTTTATGTTTGGCCCTTTTACTTTCAGACTCATTATCTTTCCCAGAATTCTTCCCTACACTCTACTTATAAGATCTCTTTTGTTTTATGTATTTGATATCAAGCAAAATATATAATTAAGAAGAAATAGTTCATGGAAAAATGTTTCAATATTCACATTTTTTTTAAAGCAAGTAGTATCCTGAGGTACCATTCTAAATCTTCTAGGGTGTTTTTAATTGTTGTGGTTTAAGTAAATGAGTTTATTCATCATTTGTAGTTATATAATGGCATAATTATAATCTTTTTCCTCTTTTTTATTTAGTATATTAAACAATGCTAACTAAAAAGACATTTGAACATCAAGATGATACAAGCACACAGTATTTCATCATAAATGTTATCATATACCTCTTGTTCCATAATAGGCAGGGTTTAGTTTCTCCCTGTCACACAGAAGAATTTCATATCTAGCTTTTTAGATATATTTGAGGTATACAATGTGCTAGAGAATTATAGAACAGATATGATATTTTACAGTATTAGACATTTTAAACTCCTCATATTTTCCTAAACAGTATCATCAGTACATATATTTCTCTTAAACTTTACACTCATTTAAAAATATACCTCATATACAATTCATACTAAGCCCAGAATTGATCTATTTATTTCATGAAACCTACTTGTCACATTGCATTTCTCATCTCAGTTATTCTACCTGGCGACCCAAAATAGAAACTCCTGATGAATGTTTGACATTTCTCTCCCCTTCAGTCTCACTTCCAATCTGTTATCAAATCCTTTTTATTCCACCTGAAAGCTCTATCTTCTGTGCTTTCAAATTCTCCTCTCCTCTGTATCATAATTGCTAATATTTTTGTGACTGGCTTACTGAGACAGTCTCTTGGCCATCTTGCCTCCAGTTTGTCCTCAAACAGAACCCACAGTTCTGTGTCTATTACTTGTTAGCTCAACACCTGATAATGTAACTAAGTTGAAAAATCCATCAGTACTTTTAAATTTTTACCAAAAGTCCAGGTTGTATACCTTGCTCTATCTGACCTCTAGACCTTTGGAAATGCAACTTTCCATATTTATTTTGCCTGGTACCCCATACAACTCCACAAACAGACTGTTCAAGGATATATTCTTGCTTCAAAATTCAGGTCAGATGTTACATCCTCTAGAAAAACTTCTAGTTGTTTCTTTCTTCCCATAGAAATGCAATCTTTTGTTTTGTGTTTTTTTAATCTAGGCATATGATTGCCTGATATAGATACCGTATTTGCCACCAGACATCTTTGAAGTGATTTGTGGTGGTTAGATAATATTTGGGATAGTGAAATGTTACATAAAAGCTTGAAAAAATCCCTTTAGTAGGGAATAATTGATGCTCCTTGATTCTCTTTCATTGATTCTTAATCCTTCCTGATGGCTGGAACTTCAATACAAAGGTGATGACAAGAACGGGGCAACTGGTAGTGTAATAATGACCTAGGATGAAGGTCAGTGAAGAGATGGAATGATCATGGACTCTGAGAACATCATGAGACAGAGGCAACGCGTGAGCCCTGGACTACTTATCTCCAGACTTTTGTTATCTGTGAGACAGAACTAAAATTGTTTTTAATATTAGATAGTGATAATTTTGGGCCTCTGCTACCTGCAGCTGAACTTATTATTAGGATTCACTCCTTGATTCCAAGTGGTTGCATTTATTTACTCAGTGCTGTGGTTATCATTTACACATTCTCCTAATATAACGTATCACCCTGTTTTGCAATTATTTGTTTATGACTCTCTTCTCTCTACCTGCTCAAAATATTACCCGTTGAAGAGCATTTTAATAATTAATATTTAATTTTCTTACTGTTTCATTTATTTAAACATATTTCTTCATTCACTTAAGCATTTATTGAATGTTAGACAAAAATAAGTATGAAGGATGAAAAGATAAATATTGCAAAGCTTACCATTGTCTAGCACAATCCCTTATAAATAAAAGGTGCTAAGTAAATGTTTACCACATAAATAAATCAGATTCACTCCTCAAATGATTGTGATGTTGGTTAGTTTAATTTATTTATATTATAAGGTGATTTCACTTAGTAGAGCACTGTGAAATGGCATTTTAGAAAAATTAAAATGCTCTCATCCCACAGTAAACCAACTCAATGTCAAAGAACAAAAACAATTGAGCCATTTGCAGTATTGTCCAAATATGGCTTTTAAAATATTATGTAAATATTAGGTGAAGTTAGTTAAAAGAAGCATTTCAATTACATTTAAATTGATATATGGACATCAAAATTCAATGTCAATTTTAAGAAAAGAAGTAAAAAACAAATTATAGTCTGATAAAAATGGTAAGAGTTGTTGCCATATCTAGTTAAGATGATTTTTATTCAGTGGTTTCTTAAAAGGAGCTGTTACACAGTTCCTTCCTTAAAAAATATTCCCTATAAGCTACACTTAATAATATTTTACAAATAAGATATATTCTCATCCAACAAAATTACACTGGTTTCTTAATAGGTTGGACACACATGTGAAAGCCAGATTTGAGTGAAGTATGTATTTTGAATCTAGTATAATTTGATGAGTCTGGGAAGACATTATCCTAATGCATCTGACACAGAGCTCAGTTAACAGAATTTTTTTTATCAAAATGCAAATTTTGAAAATCATTGTATAAAATCATGATTAGGTTTAAATTAATTAGTAGGATGTAAATTTACAACTTTATAGTTGGGTGTTTCCCTCTATCTATCTATATATGGCAAGGTAAACCAGAAAGAAAA
Source organism: Galago senegalensis (assembly GCA_963575145.1). Taxonomy (NCBI): domain Eukaryota; kingdom Metazoa; phylum Chordata; class Mammalia; order Primates; family Galagidae; genus Galago; species Galago senegalensis. Next base: position 36,294 of record CAUYTI010025758.1, read on the forward strand.
TCCAGGTCATTCATTGGAGAAGAAATTATTTGAGCAGTCATGAAGTAGCAACAGCCCACTGGGAAACTGAGCAAGAGAGTTCTGTAAGTGGAAAAGGAAGTCAAGGAGGCTACTCAGAACAAGCCAATTCACAGCGATCTTAGTCCTGAAATTACCTTTCTCTTTTGAATTTTGTGCTATTTAGTGGATTATTCTTTTTTCATTTAGAAGAACTGATTATTTCAAATTCTTTTTAATAGCATGCACATAGAATTATACACTTGACAAGTATCTTTTGTCTACACTATCGCATTCGATTCTCTTCACAACCTAGTGAGTCCATTTATAATCTTTAGGTAAACACCAAGGTTAATGATTTAACCTCCATTTTACATAAGCAAATTGTGAAGATTCTAATAATGACAGATCACACATTTCATAATTATTGACTTACTAAGCTTTGTTATTAAGAATATATTATTATATATTGAATATCAAGTTACAAATAGAGTTGAATATTGGGTGCCATTTGAGGTCACTTGGAAACATAAAGTTTCCTATTGTTTGGGATTAGTCTAAAATGTCACAATAATTCAGATGTTGAAGGAGAAATTTATGGAAGAAGGTAGTTGTCAAGGGAAACACGTAAATTAACTATTAGTGAAATGAGTTCATGAAGTGAGAGTGCTTACTTTTAACAGTGGAAAAATTCAATAAGAAATATACTTTTATAAAACAGGGAGAGTGAGATAAAGAGTGGGCTGAAATGTGAGAAGAGATGTAGGAGGGAAAATGTAGGGATATTTTAAAAATAAAAGTTGTTTGAACTTGATGTAAAGGCAAAGAGGAGTGTAATGTGAGATGTGAAATTTTAGATACTGAAAATCTCAGCTTATTTATCAACCAGGTACCACTGTGTTAGTAGGAGAACTGTAATTCTTCAACTTTCTTTTCAAAAATTGAAGCCTTTTGTTATCTTTTAAATTGTTTATTAGAGCTGAGTGAGAATATTTACAACCAAAAAAACAAAAAACAAAAAACAATCTCAACCTTTTCCCATATTTTATTTTGGATGAAACTGACTTTTCATGAATAATTAACATAAACATTAATTCTTTCATATCGAAGTGACTCTATCTGTGGAGACATACACAGACCCTTATTATATCAAGGGCATTGCTAATTTTTTAATGATTTATTCAAATTGAAAGAAATATGCTCCAAAATCACTGTTTTAAACTCTTTGAGTAATAGATACTACCAAATGCAAAGCTCATATTCAAAGGACATATCAGAATTTTCCCACAGAGAAGTATTGAACACTTTATTATTCAGCTTTAGCAGGTCATACATCATTGACCATAATTTAAGTTATTATACAAACATCAGATATTTGAAAGGCAATATTTTGTGGGAATAAATGAAAGGAAGGTTGTTGGAATCTAGCAAATCTGGATTTAAAAATGATTCCTGCCATTTTTATATTGTATGAACCACAATTAGTTTACACTCCCTATGTTTAAGTTTTTATCAGCCATCAAATGATTTCACTGACGTGTGCCATGATGTAGGCTGCAAAACATGAAAACATCTGAAATAGTCTGGCATATAGCAGGCTCTCATTAAATGCAATAGAGGCAAGAATGGAATAAAGTGATGTTTACTTAGATCACACCAAGTTCGTATTCTTTCCCAAAAGAGAAAGGTGGAAGAGCATCAGAGTTAAAGGAATGAGATGATGGTTTAGGATTATGTCCATTGTGTTACTTATGATTAGTCAAGTTATCAAAATTGTATTTCCTTTCTTTCTTCACTTTCTCTTCAGCCACATGGACTGAGATGGTGCTTTCATAATTTGAGAAGATGACCTCAAAATAGATGACAACATCATGATCACTCTGGAAAAACAAACCAGTATTTTAGATAATAGTAAATTCCTGCTGAATGGCTTGTAACAGCCAATGACCAAAGCAAATTGCAACAAAATCATATTTATCATGTTCATATGAAAGCAAAGAACTCCTATCACCTAAATCCCAGAATCCTTACAGATTCCTATGTTGGCTTTATAATTAACCTATTCTCATTTGTGTGGTGCTTTCAGTGATTCACTCTACTCTGCTTTTCTTTGCAAATATGTATACTTTATTTTTTTTTTGGAGGGGAGGGAGATTTCTGTGCTATAAATTCTACCTATGGAATAAAACAGGATTGCCACAGTTTTCCTGATCCTTACTCTAAATAAATTTACACATACACACAGGACTCAAAATCAAAGTCAATAAAAGCATCAAATTCAAAACAAAAGATTTTATTTCACAGAAAATTTTCTATAAGAAGACAAGCTCTGCAAGAAATACATAGAACTATTCTTCACATTGATTATCACAATGGATCACCAGCAAACTAAACACACTCAGAAACTAAAAGGGAAAACCTAACTTCCACAGGACACAAAAGATAAAACTAAGTAAAGGATTTTTACAAAATAACATGAGTAGAACTCCACTACACTTTTCAATTCTCCCAATAAATGTTAATGGCTTAGATTCCCCACTGAAGAGGCAAAGGCTGGCTGATTTGATTTAAAATAAAAAGCACAAACCATCCATTTCCTGTCTCCAGGAAATACACCTATATTCAAAGGACAAAATAAGACTTGGGGTGAAGGACTGGAAAACAATATTTGAGGAAAATTGAAATCATAGTAACAGAGGGATTGAAATCTTATTTTCAGATTCAAGTGGATTTAAAGCAATCACAGTTAAGAAAGACAAAAATGATCACTTCATACTGGTTAAGGGAGCAATACAAAAAGAGGGCAGTTTAATTCTAAATACTTATGTACCCAACTTAATTTCTCACAGATTTATAAAGCAGACCTTGGTTGGTATGAGCAATATGATATCCTATGACTCAATAATAACAAAGGACTTTAACACCCCTCTTACAAAGGTGGAAAGATTCTCTAAACAGAAATTAAACAAAGATACAAGGAACATAAAGGCAACCTTAGAACAAATGGGCTTAATAGACATATACAGAATAAGCCATCTCCAAGCTAGGGAATATATGTATTCTCATCAGCCCATGGAACATACTCCAAAATGTATCATATCACAGGACACAAATCAAACTTCAACAAAATTAAAAGAATGGAAATTATACCTTGTATCTTCTCATATCACAAAGCAATAAAGGTGGAACTCAACTCAAACAAAAATTTTCATTCCCATACAAAGGCATGGGAACTAAACAATCTTATGCTGAACAACAGTTGGGTCAAGGAAGAGATAAAACAGGAAATCATTAACTTTCTCAAATATAACAACAATGAAGACACAAGCTAGCAAAACCTGTGGGACACTGCAAAGTCATCCTAAGAGGCAAATCTGTCACATTAGATGTCTATATCCTAAAAACAGAAATTGAACATATCAACAACCTAGTGAATCTTATTAATGAAATGGGAAAGGAAGATCTGTCCAATCCCAAACTTAGCAGAAAAAAAAATTAAAACAGAAATAAATGAAATTGAAAACAAAAGAATGATTCACAAAGCTAATGAAACAAAAAGTCAGTTTTTCAAAAAGATAAATAAAATGGACAAACTGTTGGCCCATTAACTAGAAAAAGAAAAGTAAAATTCTTAATAACCTCAATCAGAAACAAAATGGGGAAAATAAAAACTGATACCACAGAGATATAAGAGATTATCTCTGACTATTGTAAGAAACTCTGTGCCCAGAAATTTGACAATGTGGAGGAAATGGACCAATACCTGGAATCATAACACCTCCCAAGACTTAACCAGGAAGAAATAGATCACTTGAACAGATCAATATCAAGCACTGAGATTGAAGGAACTGCTCAAAATCTTTTGACAACAAAAAGTTCAGGCCAGGATGGCCTCACACCAGAATTCTATTAAACTTTCAAAGATGAGCTTGCACTTATATTGCAAAACCTATTCCAAAACATTGAGAAGGAAGCAACCTTCTCCAACACATTCTTATGAAGCAAACATCACCCTGATAACAAACCCAGGCAAAGATCCAACTAAAAAGGAGAGCTACAGACCAATTTCATTAGTGAATATAGATGCAAAAACATTCACAAAATCTTAGCTAATAGATTGCATCTTCACATTAAAAAAAATCAAACATCAGAATAAAGGAGGCTTCATCCAAGGGATGCAAGGCTGGTTTAACATATGCAAATCTATGAATTGAATTCACCATATCAACAGAAGCAAAAACAAAGACCACAGTATCCCCTCAAAAGACACAGAAAAAGCCTTTGGTAAAATTCATCATCCTTTTCTATTAAGAACGCTTAAGAAAAGAGGCAAAGCTGGCACATTTCTCAACATGACTGAAGCCATCCATGGCAAACGTACAACTAATATACTGAATGGAGTAAAACTGAAAATGAAATCAGTCAATAATATGCATCACCAGGAGCATTCAACATACTGCTGGAAGTTCTAGCCAATCAGGTAGGAGAAGGATATGATGGGCATCCAAATAGGGACAGAAGAGATCAAACTCTTGCTCTTTGCTGATGATATGATATTATACTTAGAAAACCCCAGAAACTCAACACAAAACTCCTGGAAATGATCAAAAATACAATAATGTCTCAGAGTATAAAATCCATGTTCATGAATCAGTAGCCTTTGTATACTTTAATAGGAGTCAGGTTGAGAAGCAAATAAAGGACACAATTCCCTTCATGGTAGGTTCAAAGGAAATGAAATACTTAGGAGTATACCTAACAAAATAGGTGAAGGATCTTTACAAAGAAAAGTATGGAACTGTAAGAAAAGAAATGGCAGAAGACATTAACAAATGGAAGATCATACCAAGCTCTTGTCTGGGAAGAATCAACATTGTTTTAAACATCTATTCTGCCCAAAGCAAGCTATAGATTCAGTGCAATCACCATTTAAATACTAACATCATACTTTGAAGAACTGAAAAAAATAGCACTTCATGCCAAGGCTATTCTTAGTAATAGAAACAAACTGGAGGTATTACTCTACTAGGCTTCAGGCTGTATTACATGTCCACAGTGGTCAAAGCAGTATAATATTGGCCTAAAAAATAGAGACATAGACATATAGAACAGAATAGAAAACCAAGAGATGAAACCAGCCTCTAATTGCCATCTGATCTTTGATAAACCAAATAAAAGCACACACTGGCAAATAAAATACTTTTTCAACAAATTTTGTTGGGAAAACTGGATAAACACTTTTAAAATACTGAAACTGGATCCATATCTTTCACTACGTATAAAAATTGACTCTAGATGGATAAAATATTTAAATCTAAGACATGAAATGATAAAAATCCTGGAAGAAAGTGTGGGGAAAACTCTTGATATTTTTCTAAGGAAAATTTTTATGACTAAGACTTCAGCAGCTTTTCTGTGATATAAATGTTCCTAATTCTATATGAAATCAACACATTGTACCCCATACATGTGTTAATGTATACATGATATGTGCATTTATGATTTAATAAAAAAAAAAAAATAAATAAATGTAGAGGCCTTTGCAGGAGAAGTAAAATGCAAATAAACAAATGGGACCTAATTAAATTGAAAAGCTTCAGCACAATAAATGGCACAACACATAATGCAAATAGACAACCTTCTGAATGGAAAAAGATATTTTCATGTTATGAATGTGACAAAAGGTTGACAACTGGAATCTCAGAGAGCTCACATCCATCAACAAAAAAGAGCAAACAATACCATCTATCCCTGGGCAAGAGATATGAAGCGAACCTTCTCTGAGGAAGACAGATGAGTGGCTAATGAACATTGGGAAAAGTGCTCATCATCCTTAATCAGCAGACAAATGCAAATCAAAATCACCCTGAGAGATCACTTAACACCCACATCCCATATCCCACATCCCACAGTCCCAAAGTTGCAGATGCTAGCATAGATGTGAAAAGAAGGGAACACTTTTATACCATTGGTGGGACTGTAAACTAAATCAACCTTCTTGGTAATTAGTATGCAGAATCCTCAAAGAACTCAAAATAAACCTTTCATTTGATTCCCCAATCCCATTACTAGTCATCTACCCAGAAGAAAAACAAAATCATTTTATCATAAGGACATTTGCACTAAATTGTTTATTGCAGCTCAATTTATAATTGCCATGATATGGTAACAACCTAAATGCCCACCAACCCAGGAATGGATTAACAAATTATGGTTTATGTATATCATGGAATACTATTCAGCTATAAAATGATGGAGATTTTACTTCTTTTGGATTAACCTGAACAGAGTTGAAACACATTCTTCTTACTAAAGTATAATAAGAATGGAGAAGCAAGTCTCCAATGTACTCAATACTAATATGAAACAAGTAGAAAGATCTAATGCATGCCCATATAAGAGAAAAACTCAATTTGTTTAGGTTCAGAGAAGGGAAAGAAGGAAGAGGGGAAAAGAGGAGAGAGGGATTGGTGTCTTCTCACTTAAGGGGCACAATGTAACAATATATGTTACACCTCTCAGACTTAGAACGCAACTACAAAAAGGACTCTACTTAACAAATGCAAACATGGTAACCTAATTGTTTGTACCCTGAAATTATCCTGAAATTTTAAAAAAAGGCAAAGGACATGAATAGAAGTTTATAAACATTTGAGAAAAATGTTTAATGTCACTAATCATCAGAGAAACATAAATTAAAACCCAGTGAAATATCACCTTACCATGTTAGAATAATGTCTTAACACAATAGCTAAGAAAATGTCATGAAGGCTATGTTAACCAATTTGATGAAAATATTTCAAATTGTATATAAAACAAGCACATTGTACCCCATAACTGCATCAATGTACACAGCTATGATTTAATAAAAAAAGAAAAAAATAAGAAAAAAAGTAAGAAATTAAAAAATTTTAAAAAATTAATTTAAAAAACCATAGGCATGGGACCACGTCTATGGTTCATCTTACAAAGGTTCATGTGAATCTTTCTAAATGTAGAATATCAATGTTTAACACAATAGCTAAGAAAATGACATGAAGGCTATGCTAACCATTTTGATGAAAATATTTCAGATTGTATATAGAACCAGCACACTGTGCCCCATGACTGCATTAATGTACACAACTATGATTTAATAAAAAGAAAATAAAAGTCCAAAAACAATAGATACTGGCATGGATGTAGAGACAAAGGAATATTTTTATACTGTTGTTTGGACTACAAATTAGTACAACCTCTGTGGAATCAGTATGGAGATTCCACAAAGAACTAAAAGTAGATTTGCCATCCCAGTACTGGGAACCTACCCAAAAGAAAATAAGTCATTTTGTTAAAAAAAAAAAAAAAAACAAACCTGCACTCAAGTATTTATTGCAGAACAATTCACCATTGCGATGATAAATAATCAACCCAAGTACCCATCAATTCATGAGTAGATTAACAAAATATGATACACACACACACGATGGAGTACTACTGAGCCATACAAAAGAATGCATTAGTGCCTTCTGCAGTGATTTTGATGAAACTAGAGGCAATTATCCTATGCAAAGTATCTAAAGAATGGAAAAACAAACACCACATGTACTCATTATTAAACTGGAACTATCCTATGAGCACACATGTGCAGAGAGGAAAGTAAAGCTCAGTGGAAATCAACCTGGGGAAACAGGAGTAGAGCAGGGGCCAAAACTTATCAAATGTGTGCACTGAACACTTTTGGGGTGATAGGCACACTTGCAATCATGACTCAAGCAGTTCATGTGGCAGAAAACATTTGTACCCCTTTAAAATTTTGAAATGAAAAATAAAGTAATATTTCCTCTAAAAAAAGGAATCCTGAAATGCAGTGGTTTAACATGATGAAAATTTATTATTGTCTCAAATAATAGGCTTTATATGAATTTTCCAGGTTGAGAGAGGGCTGTTCCTGTCCTTTACTCATAACTTGTGAGTTTATTGCATCTATTAATATTTCCAGATAATGGAAGGGGCAAAGAGAGGAAATGGAAAATGAGCAATTTTCTCTCGGTGATGTAACATGGTAATAACATATATACATTCTATTCATATTCCTTTGTCAATAAGTCCGCCTTGGCTGAATCCACCTGCACGGGAGACAGGCCATGTCTATATGGCCATGTATCATGCTAACACACAGGGGTCCTAGTCCCAAAAGGAGAGAGATGTAAGGTGATACAGATGATATTTTAGAATTCTCTGAAACAATCACGATACTTAGAAACATCATATGCCTTCAGAGTTTAGTATGTGTGTGTGCATGTATGAGATGTCTATTATGTACTTAACAGTAAATTAATTAAATTGAAAACATATTTTTTATTTCTCTCTCCATCTAATATAATGTGCCTTAGGCTTTGTTCCCAGGAAACTGATTCTGATGAGACTTGGGTTGAGGAATTTTATTGGGGATTGCTCTTGCAAGCATTTATAAAAGAGAGATGAAGGTTTGGCCTGAAAGAAAAATAGACTTATGATGCATTGCCATAGACGTCTCAGTCAATCTCACAAGAAGCTTTGAATCTAAGACAGTCCTTCAGAATAAGTAGCCTTACATAAGGGGCTGAATTTGTACCCTATTATCAACCAAACACTGTATGCAGGCAACTGCACAGGAAGGAGCATTACCATGGTCAAATTAGGTCCCTGAGGGCAAAGATAATCTCTATAGAGGCCTCAGCCTTGTGCCACTAGCTGCCAACCATCTCAATAGCTGGACAAATGAATATCCTGGATGTTGTGTTAATGTCTTATTTTGTCTTTCTTTTGTTATTGTTGTTGTCCATATAACAAATGATTACAAATTTACTTACTTATTAAAATAAGTCATTTATTACCACAAAGTCCTATAGGTCAGAGGTACAGGTGAGCTCCGTTAGGATCACTCTAAAGGGTCTACTAAGGCCAAAATCAAGGTCAGATGGGCAAGGCTCTTATTTCAAGACTCTGAAGAAGAGTCCACTTCTAAACCCTTTCAAAGTTTTCAAAGGGATCAGTTTCTATGGCTGTAGGATAAAGGCTTCTGTTTCTTTCCCTCCTGGGACGACAGTCCACTCCTACAGTCTGTTCACATCCTTTGCCATTTGGCCTCTTTCATTTTAAGCCGGCAATGTTGCATCAAATCACACAGACCCTCTCTGACTTCTGCATTTGCAATCAGAAGAAAAGTATCTACTTTCCAAGCCCTTATACATTAGATCCACCTAGACAATCTCCATAAAGAAAGTCAACTGATCAGCAGCATGAATTATATCTGAAAAATCCTTTTTCCATGTACTGTGACATATTCATGAGCCTAACATCAAGCGATGGAGATTCGAGGGTCATCTTAGAATTCTTTTTACCATAGATCTTAAGGGGTCAAAGGGACTGTCACTCCATAATATCCCACCTGTTGAGATGATAAATATTAATGGTGATAACCATCTAAACAGAATATACCATCTCTATATTGCCATAGAAATATTGCAGTACATGTATTTTCATGCATTACTTCTCCTTAACTTGCAAAATTTCCAATTCTTGGTAAATTGAATTAACTGACTCTACTTTCTTATTTTTATATAATACTTATTAAACAGCAACATACATAAGTGCTCAGATCATAGGTATAAACTTATTAAGTTAATCTCTCTTATTTTTAATTTGTTTCACCTGTTTACTTGTCTTATGTTTTGAAATTGCTTTCCTTTATTTTTAGAATGAAATAGCATATAAACATAGGCTGAGATTATTAGTATATAGAAGAAATATATTATACATGTAAATGAACAAGACTACGTCAAAACTGAGGAATGCAAACATTTCCATTTTATCAGGTGTGCAGCACACCGTTTTATAAAACCCACAGTGGTGACAAAGGTCTGACCAAGAAAAGCATACATGAATCTGTGTGCATTATAGCTCATGAGTTTAGAGGAACAGGGTCCAATGCTGAATCTCAGGTGAATGGTCTAGATGAATGTGTTGGGACTATTCAAGAAGCTCTTGCAATGCTGTGAGTAGTTCTGTGATCATTCTATGTGCATGAAAATCAGTGAGGAAGGTACAGGTTTTTGTGTAGGCCAGAGCATACAGCCAAAATTCAGGGACAAAAAGAGAGCCATTGGGCTAAGAGGCTGATAATTCAACCAAGAAAATGGATGTGGTGGTGGTGGAGAGGTGTGGTGTGGACTAAATAAATAGATGCCAAACATTGGGACCATATAGAAAATGGTTAAATTGTGATTCTATAGCTAATGATATATGAGAAACTCACATATACTATATTGCTCCTCGTAAGCATATCACATTTTACCACAAATAGGAAGAAGCAAGTGAAATCATAAAATAAACCAAATGAGACACTCTAAATATTTGGGAACAGTTGCCATCCCCTTCTTTTTTCCCCAGAATGGCTGTAATTTAAATAACCCTTCGAAGATGACTAATCTTTATATCCTTTCCCTTCTCCGTGCATCTCTTTCAGGAAATCGGAGGATGCCCCTGAATTAAACAAAGAACATTGATAACACGAAGCTTATATCTGAGCCTCTCTTTAAGAAATTTCCAGTTACTCAGGGACAACAAAACTAAATAGTGTCCAGAATCTTCTCTCCATCAAACATTTTTTTTTCCCAATGGAACCATGATGACCCATTACACATTAATTCATACATAAATGTGTGTGTATATATGTACATATATATATACATATATATCTTACATACATCTTATATATATGTATATATCTTATCATATTTTCATATTATACCCTAAAATCACTTTATGCCCAGGGTATCTGAAATTATTTAGGCCTTTGGGGAATTTTTTTTGTATTTATTATCTTTTGAGATTCATTTTATAATTGAAAAATTCATGAGTCATTATTATATGCATAAAACTCACTGGAAAAATATCAGTAACTTCTCTGCTACCAAAGTTACTGGTATATAACCTTGGAAATACCTCTAATGACACGTGGTATGTTAGTCTCTATACTTTCCCTCCCTATCTATACTCTTACTAGTGTTAATTTTTTGAGCAATATTCATAGGTAAATGTCGAAAGGTATTTGTGTGTCCAAAGTAGATCTATTAGGTACACTTAAAGGCAGAAGCCTGGTAAAAGAAAATTGTCCCAAGTCTCTCATTTCCCACTCTTCTATGGAGATGTGTGCTTAAATTTATCAACTGACAAATACATTAAATTTTCCACCACTTTACAAATAGACAGGGAAAGTGCATGTAGGCAGGTGTCACCTGGAAGCCCCAGAGCAGGGCAGTAGAGGCCAGAGCCTATTTTCTGGCATCACTTGCCAGGGTGAGGGCACATTCGTGTTATCCTAAGTTTCAACCCAAGGCTTATCAACTCTCTCTGCCAAATGACCTACTAAGGGAGCATTTTCAGACCCATCCATCAGACACATAGGCTTACTCTCCTTATAAATTTAATAAACAAATAAAAGGTTGAACACAACTTTCTATATTATAAATCAAAATGCAATGGCCCTAAAATCTCCATTCTGAAATTTGTATATGTCAAACAATATAGAGAATTACTATTAGCTTGGTCAGCTGTGCAAATGACACTATCATACGGAATAATGTCCTTTGTTTTAGGGATCTACACTAAAATATTTAGGAAGAATCATCATGATGTTTGTAATTATGTTAAAATACTTCAGTAGAAAATTAAACAAGGTGGCAACTGTAACACAGTTGTTTAGCTAGAGAAACAGTATCTGGATGCTCTTGCTATGATTCTCTTTATGCTCTATATATTCCAGTATATCACAAAATGGGTTTAAATTAATACCCATTCCTATGCAACTACTGTGCACCTTCAGAAAACTCGGTCAGTGGAGAGAAAAATCTCTGTGGTGGCCAGAATATTTCTTATCTCAGGGAACTTTTCACTATCCTAGTAGAACTTCTCCTAATGTGTGGCTTCTTGAATTATAGGAAGATCAGTTAGTTATTTAGTCCAGATAGCTGGAATATATCCCATCCAGTCTGTCATTTTACACTTTCTTCTCTCTGTCCTGATCATTCATCCTTCGTTTGCATTTGTAATAACAGCTGTCAATGTGATACTGTGTATCTGAAGGGGATGAGTCATGTGAGACGTTCCACATCCACTGATATGGATTGTGTTGCAATTAGTGTAGAAAAATACTGGATTTTTCATTGCCTCAAGCATTGTGGAAAGAACAAAAAGAGCTAGACATTGCCTTAAATCGTAAGAACCTTAGAATCTGTTTGGAAAAACAAAGAAAACAAAGATAAGCATGTACATAAAACTTTTGCTAACCTACCAGATATACCCACATTTTGTAACTATTTGAAATGGATATTATGTTTAAGCAACTTTTTAACTATCATAAAAAGGTATCATAATAATTACAAAGAGAGTTGGCTTTTGGCACATATTCTTAGAATTATTTATGTTAACATTTCCCATAGTATATGGAAGAAAAAAAACTTTAGGGAATTGTTCAAGGAGTTCTTAGTTATTCAACTTAAGTCGAACCAAAAAAAAATGCCATCATTATAGGAAAACACACCAAAAAATTCATAGATCCCAGCAAACTCTTTGAAGATAAATAACAATGTGCCTTGAATGAGAAAAGTCATTTTCCTATTTTTAAACTTTTACTTTCATTGTAAGCCAAATTGAGGTAATTCACACTCGGCAGCCAGAATCAAAAGATACTTAAAAAACCCTCAATTGAAAAAATCAATTAGTATCTTGAATTCTTCACAAGCAAATTCAATAAAATGCATAGTAATCCATTGTAAAATAAAGATTTCAAAACTAAAGATTCCACTTGGCCAGCATTTTCGTGTAATGACTCTAAATATGTAAGAGTATCTTCAAATCAATTTTTCTCTCTTTCAGCTCTTTTTATTCTCAATACAAAGTGACTTCTTTTACTTTTTAAGATTTAGTATATCAACCACAGCCTGCTCCATTACACAGAGATGCCTGGTTACTTGAAAGGCTTTGATACATCTGTGCGATTCCCTGTGTGCTGACATATGTCTACTTGCAGCAGAGAGAAGAAACTTCAAGGCTGAGCTCCACTCATTTCAGTAATTGGTATTCCAGGCTGCTAGTTCACACAGATTATTGTTAGAGTGATAGGCAGCTAACATTAATGTCAAATTAACATAAACTATAAGGATGACAGTATGCTGGAATTTGCATAATTTTCATCAAAATATAAAGGCTTTTGAAATTGATTCTCAAGGACTAATAAAGACATATTAGTTTACTTTCTATAACATCTTTGGGATGTTATTTAAAATGTCACATTCTAATTTTAAGTCAGTGATCTGCAACATAAGATAATAGACAATATATGAATTAAAAACACAAATAAAATAATTTATGGGGAAGTATGAACCCCCGAAGTTATTAATTAGCCCAGACAAAGGACCACCATTTATTGTGTTTCATTTTTACATAACGCTACTCAAATTCAATCCCTTGTTAATTTTATTCCAGAATTGGTGTGTACATTCTCAGATAACTTATTGTAGTCTATTCAAAGAGTCAAAATAGAATGTTAATGGCTCTATCACAAAGTCTTCAGATAATCTGTTATATTTTTAATTTCATTTCCAAAGAAAAATTTTTCACAGAGGTCAAAAGTGTACATATTTTCTAATCTGTGTTCTATTCTGTTCCGTTGAAACCCAGAAACACATGGAGAAGACATATGGTGTGTAAGTGTAGACTTTGCTCATTCCTGGCCTGTTTGGTTTTGGAGTCATTTCTCTAAACAGATTATAATTTATCAGCTGTGAGGTTGCAAAGTGAGCTTCTCAAAGCAAAAAAACTTACTTCTCCTTCTGTGTCCTGCTAGCTTGGATTCTGCATTCCTGAAGAGTCTTTCGTTTGGTATATGTTTTGCAAACCTACCGGCAGACAACCTACTGCTATTCAAAGCACAGCTATATGTAAACACAAAACGGAAACTTATTTGTGAACTTGCCCCCTTTTCTGTTTTTCCCCATTTTTTTATCAGCTAACCCCTGGAAGCCCAATAATAGTTACTAAAAATGGGGAGGAAAACTTTGTAGTACATAGACTCTGTGGAACACTATTAACACATTACTACAAATATGTGTTTAAGATATCATCGATTGAACATATATGCAATGCGACTATCTAAAGAGATTTTGGCTTTTTCTGACCTACTGGAAGAAGGTTTAAATGCAAGACGGACATAAGTTTTAGATGAGTTAATTCAGTAACGAAAACCCTAACCAGTACCGGGATTCTAGATAATAGTAATGTCTGGAGATTCTTAGCAATGATTTTTCCATTACAAATACTTATTTTTTATTGATAATAAAAGAACATAAATTTTCACAGGGATAGCTGAGAAGTATTCTTACAGGATCAGAGCAGCTTTCTGGAAACCCCCTTTGCCTGTCTGTATGGACACCGGTTTCTAGTTCTAGTGTGTTAACTGCACAACCCTGGATAGCTATAAACACATTCACACGCAGAACGCCTAAAATCCACGCATATTTTAAGAAAGGAAAAAAGTATATTAAAATCATAATATTCAAGTCATGCTTGCCTTCCACATTACAAGATACACAATATACAATATACAAGATAACCGTTACCGGGATATAGTAAGTGCTTTAATACTGTTGTTTTCTTTCTTAAAATGTGTGTACATTCTTGGTGCCCTCTGTTTGTGTGTGCATTGGGATCCTTCATTGTTAAAATTTGATAAAAGTACTTTTGCTTACTACTTTCTTTCTTTTCTTTCTTTCTTTCTTTTTTTTTTCTTGAGACAGAGCCTCAAGCTGTCTCCCTGGGTAGTGCTGTGACATCACAGCTCACAGCAACCTCAGACTCAGGCTTAAGGGATTCTTTTGCCTCAGCTTCCCAAGTAGCCGGGATTACAGATGCCCACCACAATGCCCGGGTAGTTTTTGGTTGTAGTTGTCATTGTTGTTTTGCAGGCCCGGGCTGTATTCAAACCTGCCAGATCTGGTGTATGTGGCTGGCACCTTAGCCTCTTGAGCTGCAGGCACCAAGCCTGCTTCCTACTTTCAAGAATTATTGAGGACGTTTGTCAAGAATCCAGCTTCATTATTGTTATTCTGAAATAACACACAAATGCTCCATTTAGAATAAGTATGCACAAAGGCAGTGCAGAGCATCAAATGCCAGAAAGTTTTAGCCAAGCTACACTTTCTAAGGTGAAGAATTCTCACTGAATGCCAAACATTATTCTTCTTGTTTACATCAATTTATAACAATTGTGCTACAAATAATGCAAAAAATAGGTAACTGCAGGGGTAACACTGTGAGCACAATCCTGTATTATATATTCTAATTCAGAAAAGGAGTGGGAGGCAAGGCCAAAGAAAAGCTCCCGCAGAATGCCCATTTTAACAGGAAGCTCCAGAAGAGAAGCAGAAGTTATAATATCAAGTGAAAATTAAGAACAAAGTAAAGAAGGACGATGAGTACTGGATAATTTTTAATTGATTAATAATAAGAAACTAATAGAAACTGTCTAAAGAAATAAAAATATATAAAGTTTTAAATATAGAAGTTATTAGTAAAACTAAAAGGAAAATATTTTCTTTTCAGAGCAACACAGAGGAACAAAGAAAATACATTGTATGAGTGACTTAAAACAGGTTAACAGAAGGTATAAGAAAATTATGACTCTACTTCATAATAATTATAAGATGTCAGTAGGCGCTAACAAGGTTAACTCATGTTTTAAAAACTAGCTTTACTTGGATACAAGCAAAACAAAAAACTATGGTTCATAACACACACACATAAAAGTGATTCATAAAGCTGAACATTTGAGGGGCAAATGTGTGTCTTCCAAGTGCAAATAAAAAAATAAAAAGAGCAGTACTGTGAACTTAATATGAAACAAAGTAGAATTCAGACTACCTAAAAATGTCATCGACCCAGAGGCACATCAATTCCATCTGTAATTCTTTAGATGAAATAAAAAAGCAGTTTCTAACATTAAAATCTGCAATTTACAATGGAGATAAAATAGTTACACATAGTGTTCAACAGAGTAACATAATAACCGTATTAATAAAGCAGAAATCACAGATACATGTAGAATTATATACTAAACACAAATCAGTGAGTTTGAATATAAGGATATAAAGTACAGAAATTTATTTATTCATTTATTTATTTAGAAATGGGGTCTTATTCTCTCACCCAGGCTAGTATGCAGTGGCATAATTATAACTCACTATGCCCTCAAACTCCCGGGCTCAAGTGATCCTCCCAAGTTGGCTTCCCAAAGAACTGGGATTACAGATGTAAGCCATTCTGCCTAAAGTCAGAATACTTTAATTAATATACAGATATTTGAGAAAGGTTAAGGAACCCATCAGGGGAGGTGTCCTCTACCTAATTTAATCAAGGAAAAAAGGGAAATATGAACACATATAATATGAAATAATAAGCTAATGCTCATAAAAGAGCAAATTGTAAGAATCAAAGGAAATAGACATGCCTTAATATTTGCAGATAAATGTGAAAACCTGTTCAAGACAGATAATTTCTATAAAAACATAATTTAATGAAACTGACTCCCAAACAAAATAAAATCTGTACATAACAATTTCCATAGAGAATGGTACTCTTAACAATGATATATAACCAAAAACTAAAAAAATCAATCAAAGTCTGAGGAGTTCAGTGAGTTTTGTGGGGATAATTTTTGCAAATTTCTAAAAAACAGATATCTGCAATGCCATGTAAATATTTCAGAGTGAGTGAAAAAAGAGAGCTTCCAAGTCCATATTATTAATTGAGTACATATTAAAATATAAACATCATTTTATAGAAAATAAAATAAAATCACAGCCCTCTTATGAACATTGATCTAAAATTCATAACTAAACATATTTTAGCCACTTATTTAAAAAAAAATGTAGCATGTCCTAGTGGGATTTATTTTAGGAATTCTAAAATATTTCAATATTCATAAATTATCTTATAAAACTTATCAAACTTATTGTAGAAAATTATCAAAGAAATTCTTCATTAGTAATAAAAATCAGGCCAAATTAAACAAAGATTTTGAAAACAAAAACTCAAGGAAATAGGGAAAAAGTGCGTATTTTCTTAAGATGATAAATAGACATATAGCAACTTCAGTTCTCCTTTTAAAAGAATAAACCAGGGGTAGGGAATGTATTCACAATGGAAATTCCACTAATTTAGCTGTAATCAAGTAAGGCCACATTCTAGAAACTTCAATTAGATATACATAAAAATATATATTATTTACTAAATAGCTAACTAGTATGTACTTAACACTTTAAAAATGAAAATTATTTGGGTGGCACCTGTGCTCAAAAAAAAAAAAAAAAAAAAAGGAAAAAGAAAACTATTTGTTATTTTTAAGTTAATTAACGACTTTGTCACGTCTGCTTTTTATTAGAAAATATTTGAATATTTGATTGCAGCACAGAGTCTCTCATTTGATCCTCTAGACGGGTATCAATCCTCTGTAATCTTCATTTGGGTTAGGTAGGAGATTATAGATTCATAGCAAGAAAGCATTTTTCAGACATGTCACCAAAGAGGTGGGTATTTTCCTGCATTTTTCCATATTCCAATTGAATCTTTCTTAGTATCACGTAATGATTTTAAAATGTCATCTACCCAGAGATAAATCAATTCCATCTGTAACTCTTTAGATGTGTTGGTAATTTCAACTAGGTGAGGTTGAAATGCTAATTTCAATGTGGCATAAGGATTCTCAAAGTCAATGAACATTTCATTGTACTTTCCGGGCCTATAACAGCTGCATATTCCTCAAATGTTTCCCATATATAATTCTGCTCATTAAGGACCTTTGTTCCCTGGGAAATTGTTCATCTGCAATTTCATTTTGAAGAAGTGTTTTGAAAAAAGATAACATTTTTTGAAATTCTTGGACTTTCTGCCACATACTATATACAGATTTAGTTTTCCTTGCAAGAAATATACAATCCATTTTTATTTGACACAATATTACACAGAAATGCTACATTCCTATAGAAACCTTTCAATAAATCACATTGCTGATTTCATTCTTTATAAAATTAAACTATCTGTTCTTGCAGAGATAAAATTTTGGTTAACACATATCTCTGTGATAGCCAACACAATTTAGAATGATGTAGACAATCTACATGAATACCTCATCATTTAATTTTATAATGATATGAAATTGAAAGTGCTGTGTTGAATTTGCATTGACATAGTTTACAACACTTGTTACTTAATGCAGTGTCACTTAAAATAGTAGCTTCAGCACAGAGATTTTTCTGATGCAAGATAAAGGAAAAGAAATGGAGCATCTCCATCTGTTAATACTTTCTTTTAATCTGTGCAATAAACCCTTCATGCTTTCCTGTCATGGAAAGTGCACCATCCATACATATACCCACTAACTTTACCAGATTCAGTCCAATTTCAGTTATTGAGAAAGTTGTTGAAGATATCTATTCCCCATGTTGTTCACAAGAGTGCACAAAGTTAGGAACTCTTTATAGGATAGAAACTTTTCTGTTATGACCCAAATGAAGTATAAAACCTGTGCCAGGTCAATAATAACAGCTGATCTATCCAAAGCAATAGAATAACATATGTTTTCTTTTGGAAGTACTTCATGAAGTTGTTCTGTTAAGTTGAATGCTAATGTTTGGTGTCAATCAGTTATGGTTCTTCTTGAAAGAGGCAGCTGCTTATACGTTGAAACATTATCGGGGTCTAAGCATTCTACAACTTCTACAAGGCATTTATTCACAATTTCTCCAACACAAGATGACTTCCTTTTTCACCCCTGAGTAGATAAGCTATTGTATAAGTTTCATCAGTTGTATTATTTCTAGGTCTCATTTCTGCTTGAAAAAGTTGTCCTTACTCTTGCTTTTCATCTTTTAATTCCTGCAATACAAACTTTCACACCTCTTCCTCTAATATAAAATACATATGGCCCTTATGAGGGTTAAAATGTTGATGATCATTGAATTTCTTTAATGCCAAGATTGCAGTATCAAAAAAGCAAGCAAGTCACCCTATATTTAGCAGACACAAGTTAATATTTTAATTCCCAAACCTTAAAATTCTGTTTCCTTCCTTCAGCATTTTCTGGGTCTTCTTTGACAGGATGGGCTGTTAAGCAGACAGATTTACAAAATACTGTTGAGCTGTGCAACTATTCACAAACTCTATTTCAAACAGAAGCACAGTACAGCTCTGTCAAAAGCTGATAACAGACTGATGCAGTCAACACCCATAAACTTTCACCAACCAGCCTCAGACAGTAGTGGAAGCAGGCAGGTAGGGCAAATTAGAACTAAATCATGAGCATAGCAGCCGTCCATTTAGCTCTTCTGGCTTACTAACATTCTAATTGTGTTAAGTCAATCTGGAAGGTGAAATTTACTTTATATTTTGATATTTTAAATACATTCATTTAACAAAACAAAATATAAAAGATGAAACATGTGTTAATAAAAATAAAAAGATTTGTATTGTAAATTTTGGTTTAATCAAAAGGCTGCACTTAAGAACCTAGAAGGCCACACAAGACCTTAAGGCCACAGATTCCCAATCCTGTCATAAAGTTTGACTTGAGTTCTTATCAAGAAAATAAGAACAAATGCAAATAAATTGGAAAAGGTACAAAATATGGAATATGTAAGGAAAATAGAATTCTCTCTTTGTAGGTAATAATATGATATATATGGCATTATATATCTTTAAAACATTAGAATAAGTTGAAATCCACCCTCAACAATAAGCTAAATCAGTAATATTTCAAGCAATCCAATTTACAAACATAAAAAAAGCATCTCTTATAGAGTCATTTATAATTTAGAGTGTCTAACTATGTGAAAAAACTTATCAACAATAACAAAAATATTTAAATATACTTAGGAATTATATTAAAAATGAAATATAATTTATATAAAATAAAACTGAAGAAACCACTGAGGGGAGCAAATGATGCTCTTATTAATAGAAAACTATATGCAATACTACACCATATACTTGGCTACCATGATGGTTTCAAATGTCTGAAAATAAATTCATCTATAGAATATAAGTTTTTAACCTGAGGCATTTCAATGAAATCAAATGGGATAATAAGCAATCAAGTACAAAGTAGGAAACTGTAATCACAAGGAGCCAAAATGGACATGGGCCCTAACAGCTACTAAATGTATAATCAAGTGTTAGCATTAAGGCAATATGTCGTAGAGCATACACAGAAAGGAAGATGAATGGAGGAGATAGCCCAGAAACAAACTCAGTGAGAATGTGTTTTCAGTTGTCATTATGGAGACATGTCAAATAAGGGAGTAAAAATGAACTATTTCAGAAATGGTGTTCTGACAAAGGGGACCATTTGGATGAAAGAAGAAGAAGAACAAAAAGAAAGAAAAGCAGGAGGAGAACGATGGGGAGAAGGAAGAAGGCTTCATGTTTTATGCCGTACACTAAAAGCATGCCAAATGGATCAAATATTTACATTCAAAAAATAAGAGCATAAAAACAGTAGGAAACATAGGGAAAATTTCTAATAAGCTGAATATGAAAAAGACCTATGTAAACATAATTTAACATTCAGAGAACCAAAAAGAAATTATTGTTAAGTGGGATTACACTGGACTCAGACTTCAATTCATGAGATTTCTAGAAATGATGAAGAGACCATCAGTGGTTCTCATTTGTTGTGCATGAGGTACGATAAGAAGATCACCTGAAAAAATACCCAGCCCAACACTAACAAGCAGAATTTAGTGGAAATAAAAAAGAGTCAGAACTTGGTAGTTAGAAAATAAAACTATGGAATATAGCTAGGTTGTTAAGGCACTGAAAGATTGCTATAGTGCACAGTGGCTTCAGTGTAAAGGGGAGATTAAGTTGTTGACTCTGACACCCTTTTAAAAGGCCTCTGAAAGAATTAAAGAATTGGACAGAGTACATTTTCAACTGGATAAGAGGGATTCTAGGAATTGTTATTGTTTTTGCCTTACAGCAGGTAGATGTGTTCATAGTAGCCCTTCCTCACTTGAGTACAGAGAGGTGCTTTGATAAGAACATGTTATTACTATTGTAAGGATCTGTTTTAATAGAATATTGCAGCTGGCAAAGGTACAATTAGCCAGTCCAAAAGGGACTGAAATTGTTCCCATGCAAAAAGACCATTGTGATCCCCACATTTATGTCACATGAATCAGACTGAGAAAATAAAAGTAGATTAAAGCTTATATATTCTATGTTTCTTTCAAAAGTGGCCAAACAGAAGACTAGAAAACCAATAAATTCCTATAGAGCAAAGTAAAATGGAGAATGATGGGTAAGTGAAACAGTCTCAAGTAGCAGAACTAAAAAGTAATCAGAGAATCGTGGGAAAATTGTGCCCTGATCTTTAACATAAGACTTGCTTCCTGCTTGAGAGACCTAAAGAATCATGGGAATGACATGTAAGTTCTGTACGTTCATGAAGTCAGAAAACTGGCCTCCAAGACAGAATGTTTATGTGAGGTGTGGGAATATCAGGCCTAATGATTATGGGAAAGATTCTCTAGATTCCACAGGTCTGTTGTCACTGGAGGCAGAGGTCTTGCTTAAGGTCTGTGGTTTTCCAAAACGAAGTTGGAGATATTCTCTCTGACACTTTCCATGTTCCCCCTTTTTAGTTCTGATGACTGCTAAGTAACTTTTAACTACATTTTCCTGCTTTATGATAATAAATACGGACCCGAGGTTTGTGTGGCTCTGAATTCCTCAGTCCCCTGGCACAGAACTGTCAAGCCTCTTCATTCCTCACACCAAAAACCCTGCAGAGAATATGATCAACCCCTAGAATAGCAATTTTTGGAACTGCTGAAAACCTGATTTTTGGAATTATCAGAGACTGCTATGTGCTGCCCATTCTTTCTGTTTTCCAATGAGAGGGTCCTTAGCAATTAATCAGTCTGTGTCTTGTCATTACAGCTAAGCATTTGTGATGAGGATGAAAATAACTTGTCTTTTTAGTTCACAGTTCTTCAGATGAAGACAAATTGCATGTAAGCGTCAACATCCAGACCTAATGTAAATCATGACAGCCATATAGAATGATGGTGGGATATGATGAAAACTTGGTGGTTTTGGAAAACTGCACACATCTTACAGATGAAAGGATGTGAATATACTAGCTCTGAGGTAGAGTGCAGTAGGTGATTACAAAAAGAACCACAATTCTTTATCCTTCTCTGTGCCCATACTCTTTGAAAATTGACTTTGCAGCTTTTTCTACACAGCAATCTACATAATTTCTCTGTCCTTTGATTTTCAGCTGTTCTGGACACTCACTTCTGCCAACATAATGTGGTGGAAGTGATGGGGTACTGGCATTGCGTATCTCCACTCCCTTTGCCTTTGTCTTCTGCTTTCTCCAGGAAGATGTGCTTATCTTTATCCCTTGGAAAGTGACGTACATAGATCAGAGCTGATCCAAGCCAGGTGTCCCAGCTGAGGCCCCAGCCATGTTAGAGAGCCCATTGGCAGTGGACTGGCAGCTAACTGCAGGTGTCCCAAGAAGCCCTGTTGAGGTCAACTAAGACCAGCAGAAATAATCTGCTG
The DNA here is from genome assembly GCA_963575145.1 of Galago senegalensis. Lineage (NCBI taxonomy): Eukaryota > Metazoa > Chordata > Mammalia > Primates > Galagidae > Galago > Galago senegalensis. Next base: position 58,938 of record CAUYTI010025758.1, read on the forward strand.
ATCTCTACACTGGTAAACAAAAATAAATGTTTGCTATTGTTTTCCAATGAAATTTTGTGGCTATCTGTTACCCAGCATTATTATATAATAAATAATGCCAGTTATTTCCATAGAGACTATTCAATCTGGTGAAAATAGCTACCCAGGCTCTGTGGTCTCACAGAGTTTGTTTCCATCCTTACTCTCCCAAATACTTCCGTAAAATGATGGACAAATTACCAAACCACTTTATGTCCATGTTTTATTTTCATAAGAATGAGGATGGCAATAGTATTCACATAACGGACTTATTCTGGGATTTAAATGTGTTAATATATAAATCTGCAGAATAGTTGACACATGATAAGTGCTAAATTATTATTTAAATGAGAATAAGTTATTATTCTCATTTTCCCATTCTTTTGAAATAATTTATACACTATTTCTGCATAATTAGAATAATTTAAAACTGAATTTAAATATAATATTGAAGTTAAGTGACATAAACAGCATGACATGAGTTATAATTGAATATTTTAACAAATACTTGAATAAATGAAAAAAAAAATAGCCTATCTAGAACATGGTCATTTTCTCAGGGGTAACGATAAAGTTACATTTAACTATTTTATTTCCGTCACTTAGTATATGTGCTGCCAGACTATAAGTAGTTGTTAAATATTTGTAAGAGTGAACCTGTGCATAATAGCATGTCACAAAAACTTTCTTTTTTTGCTGCCATCATATTCTGGTTGAAGATTATAATTAATGTAAGCTAAAAATTAGCTTTAATTAAATAACCACATTACCTTACACATAGTGGCCACTCATTAAGCATTTGTTATATTGACTAGGAAATCAAATGGAAAAACACGCAAAGGTCTTGGAAATTAGGTAATTAGCTTTTGAGAGGTGAATAGGACAAAATGAATTATTCAACATGGTTTATTTATTTCTAAATAATTGTTAACACATGATTTATCAAATGTCAGCAAGAATAGGCAATTTAAATATGGGAATAAACACTATTAACAGTAACTTCAAGTTTCCAAGAATTTGAAGACTATGTAACAAATATTTAAAAAATATATACACTTCATTTTCTTAATATGTGTTTATTTTTCAGGAAAAGATATCAATAATTTATTGAATGCCTCTTTTCTTTGCAATGGAAGGCATTATAGTAGGTGATAAAGAAAAAAAGTGAAAGAGTCAGCTTATTTAGGAAAGTCACTACCTAGGCAGAGAGTCAAACATGATCAAATGATAATAACCCCTAAAAATAGATGCCATGTGATACGATCAAATGACATGGACACACCAGGTATGGAATGGCTGTGCCAAGTGCATGTGGGAGGGGTTCTTCCCTCTATGGGCAGTGTTTAGTTCCTTCTACAAGGAAAATTAGGGTTTGTTGTGTAGAAAGAGAGGAGGAGAATAAAACCTGTGACTACCTAAAATTACTATCATGAGTTAGCAAATGCACGTGGTGATATTAAATTATAATTTCATGTACAAATTAATAAGACTGAACATAGTTATTAAATGTATGTGACTGAAATGTTAATAAGAAACTAAAATGGATATATGTTAAAGGATTAGGAATTAAATCCTAGGCTTTCAATCATTAAGGGCAATTCAAATTCCTCTGTCCCAAGCAAGTGATTGTATCCAAAGGCATGAAAGTGGGAAACAGCAGTAATGAATGCATCTGGAACTGAGAATGCTCTCACAGGCAGGGGCTGAGGAGGGATGGCAACTACAGAGAAAGGCAAGCACAAATTGGAGCATGAGGACCAACTGTACCATCGGACCAGGGTTGGATTTTTTTTTTTTTTCTGGAAATGACAGAGAATAATCAAAGAATTGCAAAGAGGGCTATATAACTAACTCGTTTGTTAGAAAGAGCTTGTAGTGGTAGCTGACAAAAACAAGGAAAAAACTCAGGAGAATCAGTTAAGCAACTAGTTAAAAAGTGAGAAAATGATGTGTATACCCAAAAGAATGGCAGTGATATTACCAAACAGAAAGAATTTACAGATATCTTAATGCAGATATTTTAATGACAGGACCAAAAACCCACAGGGTTCATTAGGAAGATCAGCATTGTCAAGATGGCTAAGCAGGTTAAATACAATCAGTGAAAGAGACTGAAAATGAATTTAGTAATAATAATCCATAACTTAAAGGGAAAAACAGAATTTTAGCAACAATAACAAAACATGAAATTTCTGGAGATAAGTAGTAATCAGGTGTAGTTAGGTGTCTTAAATATCTTAACTTTCATTAAGGAAAAGTCAAAATTGTCTTAGTATTTTAAATAAATATTGACTTTTTAATATGTATCTTATTAGTATACACAAACTAAGAATTAGTAGATTTTCACTAGAATGTATGATATTTATGCCAATATAAATTTTTAAAACACAATTTTTAGTATTACAAATGACATAAAGATGTAAATAACAAGAATATATATGTGAAACAGAAAAAAAAGTTAAAATTATGACTAAAATACTACCTACATATTACCATAAAGGTAAAGGCTGAACTGTACTACTTTAAAAAATGATCTCTAAACAGGCCATAAAACAAAAGAAGGGGAATATAATTAATAAGACTCACACATCTACATGAGAAATAAATGGAAGCAATTAAAGGGATCAGAATAGGTCACAGGAAAATACCAAACAGCAAAACAAATGCATTGTGCAAATAATAATATCTATTGGAGGAAAAGGAAATCAATCATGAACACAAAATTATTTTAAATATTCATGTAAATATAACATTCATACCACAATAAAGATGTACCATAAACCAGTTTCTTGTCATGGAAAATAGGATTAAAATACCTGACATATATCTTAAAGAACATAAGAATAATATAAACAGATTTCAAATGTGAAGCAGGCTAAACAATAAGTATATAAAGTAGTTTACTAACAGAAAAAATACATTACATGCAACCCTACTAAGGTGTCAAGGTCAGGGTCCACCCACTTGTAGAGCAGGGTAGAAAGGTTGTAGAGTAGAGGACAGCTATGCACTAGTCAGGTGGAGGGAATTGAACTCTACACAGAATTGATGCACGTGTCTCCATGTTATTTTCTTTTTTCTTTTTTTTTTAATCATTAATTTTTATAAAATTTTTTTCTTTTTTTTTTATTGTTGAGATTCACTGAGGGCACAAAAAACAAGGTCATTCTGATTGCATTCTTAGGTAAAATCCCTATTATAATTGTGTCCTGTCCCCAAGAGATGGATCACAGCCTGTGACACCCTCCCCCACTTCCTCCCTCTTTCCCTCTTTCTGCCCTCCCTTTTCCCCACCTCCCACCATGTACTGGGACATTAATTATCTTCATATCAGAATTCAGTACATAGTATTCTTGCTTCTCCATCCTTGTGATGCTTTACTAAGAATAATGTGCGCCACTTCCATCCAGTATAACACAAAAGATGTAAAGTGTCTGTCTTTTTAATGGCTGAATAGTATTCCATGATATATATACATATCATAGCTTGTTGATCTATTCCTGGGTTGGTGGGCATTTAGGCCATTTCCACATTTTGGCAATTATAAATTGAGCTGTGACAAACACTATAGTGCAAATGTACTTACGACAAAAGGATTATTTTTTTCTTCTGGGTAGATGCCCAATAATGGGATTGCGGGATCAAATGGGAGGTCTAAGTTTGAGTTTATTGAGGATTCTCCATACTTCCTTATCAAAAAGGTTGCATCAGTTTGCAGTCTTATCAGCAATGTAAAAGTGTTCCCTTCTCTCCACATCCACACCAGCATCTGCAATTTTGAGATTTTGTGATGTGGGCCATTCTTGCTGGGGTGAGGTGATATCTCAGGGTGGTTTGATTTGCATTTCTCTGTTAATTAGGGATGATAAGCATTTTTTCATATGCTTGTTAGCCATTTGTCCATCTTCTTTAGAGAAGGTTCTATTCATTTCTCTTGCCAAGTGATATAAGGAATTATTGGCTCTTTTTATGTTGCTTAATTTGAATTCCCTGTAGATCCTAGTTATCAAGTTTTTTGTCTAGTTTATAATATGCAAATATCTTTTCCCATTGTGGTGGTTGTCTATTTGCTTTGGTTGTTGTCTCCTTAGCTGTACAGAAGCTATTCAGTTTAACTAAGTTCCATTTGTTTATTTTTGTTGTGTTGCAATTGCCATGAAAGTCTTCTTCATAAAGCCTTTCCCCAGGCAGATGTCTTCAACTATTTTCCACACACTTTCTTTGAAGATTTTTATGTTTTTAATGCTTTAGATTTAGAATTTTTTATCCATCTTGAAACAATTTTTGTGAATGAGGAAATGTGGTGATGTTATTGTCTTAATCACACAGTTCTATCTCTAAGACCTCCCTTCTATTTATCCCTAAGTAAAACACCATTTGGCATTACTTTCCATTAAATTAAACTTATTGGGGGGTTAAAAATTGAAGATACTAAAATATTGGATTTTCTTTATTTAAAAAGGCTTTTATATTTTCGGCCTTGTTTCCTTTATACTAGATAGAATATGAAAGAAACAAGTTGTGTTCTGCCAGGTAGGTAAGGTATTCTATCAGCTTTCAAGTATTCAGGAGGAAGACGGTAAAAAAACAAACAATTAAAACCAGGAACACATACAATACCGTCTTGAATTGCAAAGCTGTTTCTGGAGTCACAGTGACTGAGTTGAGATCCTGTATTTCTAGCTATGCAGCATTGAAAATGAATTTACTCTTTTTCCATCTTTGTTTACTTACTTCATATACAAAATAGAACTAGTACTATTGCCAATCTCATAGATTTTGTGAGAATTAGGTTAATTGAGATATTTAAACACTGTGTGAAGGATAGCAGAACCATGGAAAGGAATGCCAAAGTAAGACTAATGTGGCCCTTCGGTAAAAGTGATATTTTAGAAAGAAAGATAACTTTAAAAAAAATCTATAAACAAAAATTAATATTCTTCATAAAATCAAAGTATGTAATGTAGTGGAAAAATTTACAACAGCAGCAGCCACCACCACTGCCAAGAAAGATAAGTAAAGTAGAAATAAATTTGGAAATGTATGAAATCCATATAAAGAAGATGTTGAAATACCAATGACGAAGAAATGTACATGCAAACTCACATATGTTCCAACCTGAATCAATGAAAAAGCCTCTCAATACCACAAAGATGCCATTTTCCCCTGGATTCATCTGTTACTCGGCAACATTTATATGATCTTGGTAAAAATAATCAATAATGTTTTCTTGTAATTTGGAAATAGACAAGTTGACTCCAGAGTTCATGTATTAAATAAACAGTGGCATTAGACCAGATCTTTTGGAAAGAGTATTTGTAAGGGACTGTGTTTTCACATATTTCATTTTTAAAAGACTTTTGATAATGAACACATTGTGGTCCTCACAAATTCTGGGGGCAGAGAAATCCAGGCAGAGGAAATTCATTCAATGTTCCTAAAACAGGAATAATCTTGGCACATTCACAGACAAGAAGGAAGCCAAAAGTAGGTGGGAAGCCATGAGTGAAGAGGACGCAATGGTGGGCACCAGGCCAGACAGAAGGGCTGGGGCCAGATCATCTAGAGCTTTGCAGGCAATGGGAGGATTTTTACAACTTGTTAAAGGGTCGTCTGTAGAGCCACAATGAAAAATTTGTGGAAAAGATGTAATTACCTATAAATACAGATGAAACAAGGCCCAAAACAGGAATTTGGGATGCATCTGTAGCTAGGGGAAGGCAAAGGAAGCCAGATAAGCAGTAGCATAGAAAAAATAGTCTAAGCGAAATAAAGAGCATTAGGAAAACTGTCACTTAAAAAAAATAGAAAAGAGAAAATTGTGTGCAAATGACAAAGGCACTATTAACATTTTAAATGCTGCCGTGAGTTTAAGAGATATTGAAAAAGAGGGCATTGAATTTTTAAATTATGATAAACTCTAGACAGCTATTTCATCAATAGAAAAAGGAAATAAAGGTTCCTAACTGCTCCCGTAGTATTTACAATTTTAGATGTTTTGTCTTTCTGTTAGTACTTACATGCCATAAATCAGTCATTTTTGGTCATCCAGTAGATTAACTGCCACAAATTCACCAGGCCTTCGGAATTTTGTATACTTTGTACCTGAAGATTGGACAACATGGATAGTTGAGTAAGATGTTACTTTGATTCATCACAACAAAGTCAACTACTTCAAGTGATTTTTTTCCCTTAGCAGTTATTTATCTGCATGTATTAAGTTGAATTCTATCTACATCTACTTTGTGCTAAATAAAGTAATTTGTACACCTAGAATAGAGCAAAATTATTTGACACATATTAGAACCTAGAGCCCATTTTTCTTTTTCTTTGTTTTCTTTTATAACAGAGTATTTATTTTTGTCACGTGCACATGAAACATCCCGCAGAATAGATCACACGCTGAGCCACAAAATGTCTTTAAAAATTTAAGAAAATAGAATTTATACAAAATAACTCTGACCACAGAAAAATGAAACTAGAAATCAATAGTGGAGGAAAATGAGAAAATTGAAATATATATAGAATTTTCTTTTTACTTGTGTAGGTATTCCTTCTGTTATAACTTGGGTTATTGTCAGTATACCACATAGCAAATTTAGTTTGCTCTGGGGGTTAAAAAGGATTATAGCAAAAAGCTGGCCCACTGGGGGGGCACACATATCTGATATTGGGTGATATTATATATGAAAGTAACTTCAAGCTTTCCCGTACATTCATAAGAAGAGATGAAAGTATTTCAAATTCCATATAAAACCAGAACATTGTACCCCATAATTGCATTAATGTACATAGCTATGATTTAATTTTTTAAAAAAGTAAACCAATAACACAATTTTAACAGTTTGGGTTACTTTTTGAATACATTTTTCACAACCTTCATCATGTCTTACACCTAAGATTAAATAAGAAAGGTGAAGCAGTCCAAAGCATCAGTAATCAGTCCCACACCACTGCTGCTCATCCTCAAGCTTCTGCCACGCGCAGACCAATCAGCTTCTGGTATGTGACTGGGGCAGGGCTGTAGTCTGTTTCTTCAAGGTAAGATGGGAGGGATCTCTGGGTGTCGTTGGAGCATCCACTCCCCATTGCTGGCTGGTTTTACACATGACTGATGTGTCCAGTCATGAATGACATTCACCTTCACTGCTATTGGTGTGGACAGCATCACCAAGTAGGGGCCTTTGCACCATGCTTTCAGTGGGCTCCAATCTTTAATCCTCACCTGGCTGCCTGGTGAGTAGGGACAGATGACGTGACAAAAAACAGAATATCTATCATTCACCTACTCTGAAATCTTTTTTCATTATTTTCCTAGTGACATTAGTTGGTTAGTAAGTTAGTAAGTTTTATTTCTTCCAGTTCTCTCATGGTCCCTGGTGAATTGCTTAAAATGGGAGGGGTCCTGTGATATAGTATTTTATAAGGGTGAGTAACCTATTCTTTCTTTAGTTTTTTGAACTGGGTTACATTGATTGCATTTGTTAAGTAAAGTCCCTCTTATTATTGTGTCCTGCCCCAAAAAGGTATGTCACATACCATGACCCCTCAGCCCTCTCCCTCCTTTCCTCTCTCTACTTCTCTTCCCCCACCTCCCACCATGTACTAGGTCATTAATTGTCCTCATATCAGAGTTGAGTACATAGGATTCTTGCTTCTCCATTCTTGTGATGCTTTGCTAAGAATAATGTGTTCCACTTCCATCCAGGTTACTACAAAAGATGTAATGTCTCCATCTTTTTAATGGCTGAATAGTATTCCATAGTATACATAGACCACAACTTGTTAATCCATTCCCCAGGTTGGTGGGCATTTAGGCTGTTTCCACCTTTTGGTGATTATAAATTGTACTAGAGGACATTCTCTATAAAGACTATGGCCTATACTATTTAAAAATAGTAAAACATGATTTTAAAATACAGTACAGTATTTATATTGAACATAAAACTTTTGATAATTTTTGTTATATGTAATTATGATAATGATTTAAATTTTAAGAGCCCTTTCATGAATGTGAAATCTAAGTAAGACGGTCCTTCTTCAATTTTTCATATATCTTCTTATCCACCCTAGTGTTCCATAGCCCCAAGAATACTTGGATAAAATAAAATTCTCCTCTGTTTTTTTTCCTTGTATTTTCTTGTTTTACAACACAAAGATGAGAAGGGTACTGCCTACTGCACAGTACTCATGCATTTAAGCAAGGGATATATTTATCTTAAAATAGCATCAGGAAATGTCCACCCTTATCTTCAAGTAACAGATACGTCTGTTTATGACACTTTGAATTAGGGAAGAGATTGTTTGTTAGCCAACATAAATTGTAAATATATTATGATAGCCTTTCCCAGAACATAAAGGGGCTCAATTTTCTGGTCTTGATTTTCTATCTCTCCTTAATTTTACTTCATATTTTCTTTTTAATATTTAACACTTTAATTAATGAAACAGGAAATAACACAGACAAATAAAATTTTATTGATAAAAGTCTAATGTATGAATGAAAGAAAGGGTTTGCTGGTTAAACTTTAAACCTCTAATTTTCTGAATAATTAATTTATTGCAACCATTGCTTCTCAGTTATTTTATTTAGTCTATTTTGGTGGAATATTTAGCCTTTTTCCTTCTCTTTCTATGTTCCTGGTTTATCACTAATGAAATGGGACACTACTTACGTTTATCAAGCACCTTGGTTTTATCAATGTTTTAAACTTTCTATATTTCAGAAGAGAAAATATGTGGATTATCAAAGGAAGGACTGACCACCTTGTCTCCTACTTTGATGAACTTATTTAGAGCAATGGCCTGGTTTTCATTAAGCAATTGGAGAGAAACAGTGGTAAATTTTTCTCTAGAATCAAATAGCAATTTTATCCTCCAAAACATTTTTGCATATAGTTTAATCATTTCCAAGTTGGTTTACGACTCATACTTGTGTCTTTCCTTTCAAAGGGGAAATGTCATTTTATCTATAAAATGATGTCTGCCTTCATTTTCTAGTGTTTCATAGAATTTAGCTCAATATTCCCTTAAAACACAATCTTTCAACGTGTGGTTTCATACCATCATTCCTGGGTGCTTTCCTTTGGCCCGACTGTTTGAATAAACACCTTTTTGATATTTTCATATTGTCGTTTTGCTTGTTGATGGACTTGCATCCCTCCATGATGTCTTTCTGTTTTCTCCTGGTTTAAAACTACAAAACAGGGCACCAAGTCCTACCTTAATATTGAACTCACTCCAGGCTCTTGGGATCCTAAAATGGTCTCAGCACTGATATACCTAATCCCTGAAAATTTACCCTTAAACTATGAAAAGGGGCTGTTGCTTAGAATATAATCCTGATACAACTCACATTATATTAAGGTTATCAGCTACAATATAACCCTCTTACATGTTAATTCACTTAAAAAGAAATGGTCTTAAGAAATGAGGAGAGCAGGTAAGATCTGGAAGGTAAGTACCGTGATGCTGGCAACTGGCTCTTTCCTCAGGTCACAGTCATAGCCACCAGTCTCAGGCCATGTCATGAGCATTTCATACCCATGACAAGCAGTGCCTCTTCTTCAGGGATACCCTGGGCACCTGTCTGACTTCCAAGTCCATTCTCCCACTCAGCAGCAGGCTATGAAATGGAAAGCTTATGGTATAGATCCCTCCTCGGGTTACTTTTACTGGCAGTTGTGGCTCCTCTGTGCACTTTCATTTCCCTTTTGCTGGTTCTGTTCAGAGCACAGGAAGGTGCTAAGAGATAATGGAAGCACACAAATGTAAGGAATGAGAACTCCAGAATGACTGCAGCAAGGAAATTTCTAGCAGGATATCACCTGGAACCTGCTATGCCATGTTTCTACAGTTTTAGAGTGAATTAGTGCAGATACCAACATGGGTCTTCCCTCCTCTGTAGTAATCTGCTTCCTTGGCCACATAAGAGAAGACCTGAGGAATATAAGAAAAGAAACAGAAAGATTATTGGGATATGTATGTCTGCTGTTTATATGGAAGGAAATTTTTGTTTTACCAACAGAGAGTGCCCATAACTCCAAGGGTAGTGATATTGAGTTGAAAAAAAAAAATGGTGTGTTATCAATTAAAAGGCCCTTAACAAAACTTTTGAAAACTAGCTGGGTGAGGTTGCTCATGTCTATAATCCTAGCACTCTGGGAGGCTGAGGCAGGTGGATTATTTAAGTTTAGGAATTCCAGATCAGAGACCAGCCTGAGCAAGAGCGAGACATTATTTTTACTAAAACTAGGGGAAAACTAGCTTAGCTGAGTGTGCTGGCACACGCTTGTAGTCTCAGCTACTCTGGAGGCTGAGGCCAGTGGATCCTGGAGTTTGAGGTTGCTGTGAGCTGTGTCTGTGCCTGGGGGCAATAGATTGAGCCAGTCTCAAAAAAAAAATTTTTTTTTTGAAAAGCTAGGAGGGTACTTAAAGTATGTTTTGCTAATTCAAAAGTACAATTTATATTTTAAAAATATTAGTGACAAGTATGCATTTTAGTTTTTCTTTTCTTTTTTTTTTAATTCTGCATTCTGAAGGAGCATTCTTAGCTTGTGTTTTTATGGTTGTTTTAAGAAATAATAGTTCCATGTGTTGTAGTGTTGGCTGGTATAAACTGCCTGCACAGAGGAAATGTGCACCTGTAACACTGAAAAATTTAGATTACTACTGCCAGAGTGTTTTTAGTTGATACATGAATATGTTTGAAGTTAGTAATTGAACTTTAGTACTGCGTCTTTTAATTAGTTTAATTTTGTTTTTCAGTATCGTTCTCAGCACCAGAATTTCTTTTCTATATTACCTTTAGGAGCATATTTTTTTAATCTGCTTTGTGTTTTTGGTCTTTAATTTTAGGGTGTATGTGAATTTCATTATCTTATTAAATTAAAATGCTTTTTCGTGTCTGGTAATGGTTAAAATTTTAAGAAACAAGAGTTTATTGTAAGGAACGAGTGGAGATTACGTTGTCACCATTGTGTATTCATTACTCTTACTTTCTTTAAGGAATCATTTTATGGTGAAGATCTACAAATATTGGGGTTTATATTTTATATAAATATATAAAATATTATATTTTTCCCATGTCAGTGTTTTATATTTATATATTTTCCCATGTCAGTGTTTTGATTTCTCTTGGATGCCTGGGATGAATATATTTGCAAAAGTTTTTTTTACAAATAATGAGCCTTTTTAAGCTTAAAATAACTAAAAGAAACTAGCAAATTTATTCCTTATGAGGATTATTTAAAACACCACATTAAGAAAAGTTACATAGTTAAAAAAGCCAAATGATTTCAAAATGTCCCACTGTGGCCTCTGGTACACCAATTTTTCTTATTCCTTTTTAACAGAAATATGACTGTATTATGGATGTCATTTAACATGCTTAAGAAATTGTATTAATATTTTCCTACTTCTCTTGCAGTTAGGAGAGATCATTTGAATACATTTGGGCAAATTAGATGTAAACAAAATTTTTCCCAAAAAGCCCTAAAAGCAGAATCAAGTGGCAGAAACTTTTTTTATTCATTTTATTCCTTTTCACCTAAAATTTCGATTTGATACCATATATACAACAATCAACCAGTTACCATGAAGCATTGAGGTCAAAGCCATAGGCTCCAACAGCTAAGTGGCAGCTGGGCCAGCCTGTTTGCCCAGGGATAATTCAGTGCTGTTATTCAACACCAGTAAGGAGACCTCTAGACTTCCTATGTGTAAATAACAAAGTCACTGGTGTGGAGCTATCACTTCTACTTACTCATAGACATATTCAGTCTTATCTGACAGAACAGGTTGCACAAGAAAAACAAAACAACAAGAAAATAAAAACTATGCTTCTAATGCCAGAAGACGGTAGAGGAAAAAAGGAAAAAGAAAGTGAAAGTGAAAGAAAGATCCGGAATTGAATAAAAATAAGACAGGTGTTGCCCGATGTGAAATGCAAGGCAATTATGGTGCAGGAAAAAACTCAGCAGCCTTCACACTGACGCAGAAGCAAGGCACTTTTTTTAAAGTAATGTGAGCCACTTGACCTGAATTCTCCAATTGCCTGAAAAAATGGAAAGGGAGACTGAGGCATAATCAAAAACTGAATAGGAATATTTGAAAATTACACACAAAAGGGCAATAATAACGTTTTTTTAAAGAGAACAATAACGAACTGCCCTATCTATGCACACCAAAATGTCTAAAAGGTGTGCCACGGAAAGATTTAGCCTTTCAAATTAAAATAATTTTTTAAAAACAATTCTGCAGTTCCGCTCTGCATAGTACAATGAGATGCTGTTATTTACAAATGAATAGTATCTAACACAATAAGCATAAGTTTTCTAGGCCAAAGCAAATATAAAAGGTATATAATTTCATGAGCAAAGTAAGCTTAATTAGTATCCGTATCTCTGCTTAATGGTGACTTTTACATTTCAAATTTTGATATGAACTTCAGATGTGAAGAGAAAACAATTATGTATCATGTCTTATTATCTATTATAGTATTACTAAAGTCTGAATTTCTAAATATGGACAAGACTGTTACTGATTTTAAAATGTTAAACCTGTTTTTGCCATGTTTGCAAAATTTAAAGTTACTATTTAATCTTCTTTTTTAGTTAACTTTAAGCTCAGATAATAAAAAAAGTCATTTTTGTAAAGTATCATGGTTACAGAGATTTGGTTTCTTTTTTTTTTTTAATTGTTTGGGATTCATTGAGGCTACAAAAAATTAGTTTACATTGATTACATTTGTTCCGTAAAGTTCGTCTTATAATGTAATTGTGTCCCTCTCCCAAGACATGGGCCATACACCGTCACTCTCCGTTCCCCTCCCTCCTCCTGTCAGAGATTTTCTTTCCAAGTGTTATTTACCTACCAGTTAGAGAACTTATGATAACTCAACAAAGTTAAAAGAAATCGTGTGATTGATTCCATCTTAATTTTATACTTGCCGTAAAAGATCCAAATACAAAAGGTTCAAAGTTGCTTAAATGTTGGACAATTATAGTGCTCAATTGCATCAAGCAGAATTGTTTTGTGTGCTTTTTTGTACGCCACGTTTATTTCATTGAAACAACTGAAGAGAGCATAAATATTTTGAGAAAATAAATAGCTCAAGAACGTTAATTCATCACAGTAGCATAAAAAGTGATTCTATATGTCATTAAAAGACATTTTAGTATTATTTATATCTGAAACTCAATTCATGAGAATGCACGACTGTGTTTTTCTTTTATATTTACAAAATAATCTTTTCTGAAGGACAGAGTCATTTGAAAGCTTTAATTCTAATGTCTCAAAACTCTGCTAGCATGTATCCCTGAAAAGTTGTCTGTAAATGACAAGCCAGTTGACATGGCAAACCGTGCTACTGATGCAGAAATAATTGTTCTGAATGTTAAGAAGTCAAAGGACAAAAAGAACAACATATTCAAATAAAATTTAGGAGAGACACTAAAGAATGAAAGACACTTCTAGAAGCCAATAATTAGAAAGTACTGTTCATATCATTTGATCACAAGAAATGCTACATGTCTGAGCTTTAAGAACTAGAAGCAGGAGCTGGATTAGACTATGGCATCTGAATCCTGAATTCCACTTTCCATTAGGAACCTGACCACGATTCACAGAAGAACGTGCCTTCTTTCCAGAACAGGTTATTTGATAACCTTTACTGTCCAAACTTTGCTATCCTCATACTTGACAACTGGAGAAAAATGAATGGGCATCGCCTCATTTGAAAAATCCAAACTATTTACAAGTATAGTTATAAGCAAAATATCTAAATTATTCTCACGACTTGCCTGATATAAGCAAAAAAAAAAGAAAAGAAATAAATAAATAAAGAAAGAAAGAAAGAAAGAAAAAAGAAAAGGAAAGGATACAAAACTTCAGTTAAAAAAACAAACTATATTTTATTGGCTAAAGTCAGTTTTTAATGTGTGTGACCTGTGAGACCAAAGGATCTGTTGAGCTTTGCAAAAGCTTAATTTCCCCAAGCTACATAAATATGATTGAATGTTTTTTTCCAGAGAATCACATTTTAGGCAATAGGAATTTATCTTGAAATAAAAGATTTTAAGACGAAGCCTTTATTTTTAATGGCAAGCATCAACATATGTTGAAACAAACTCATATTAAAACTAAATGATCTAAAGTTAATTGATAATAATTTGTTCAGTCTATATTTCCATGACCATATTTCTACTCTGAGAAGTGGCACACTTCTTGATACATAACAGATATCAGTGAACTCCATGTAACACCATTTTCTTGGGAAACCTATGTTAAACTTACATATGATAATCATTATGTTGCTCCAAATAGCAGAGACATGAAACCAGAAAGAGTAGCCCTGGATGACTTCTAAAACTATAGATTAAAAACTTTTAGAATTTAGAATTCCAGTATTTTATTCTGTAACTTTCTGGGACAGAAATTTGAAACCAAGTAAAAAATATAGCCAGTTAATGCAGAATAGTGTTAAAATCTATCAGTGGACCGTAGCTCTCCATTACCATCAGTTGAAATCTAGTGGGCAGTTTAAGTAGACAAATACTATAAGCATAGAGGAATCCATCTAAAGGTAACACTTTGTTTATTTTAACAGAAATCCTGAGTTTCAAATCTCACTTAAAAGACAAATCCCTTCCTTGGCAAGGTAAGAACAAAGATAGTTAAAAAGGGGGAAAAAATCAGAAGGCAAATAAAATAACAAAGCAGGAATAGTAGTCTATTTGGCCTAATAATAACATAAGAAGAGAAATGTCAGATGTCAGTTGCTTAGCAGAGAATAGATCTGGTTTCTGGTGGGTAATTTAGAAAGAGTGCTTCCATCACTCTAGAACTATAATTTCATGTTATTCATATCTTAGTCCTTCTATTAGTAAGAGTGGCGAGAATTTACTTAATGTGTTTCACATGACTTAATTTACCCACCATTTAAAAGTGGTTATGACAAAAGAGAACACTTTGAAGAATACAACTTCAATGTGACCTAAGATTTGTTTTATCCTTAGACTCTACCTTGAATGACTGTACAATACCAACTTTCTAAAATGGGTCTTTAGAGATAGGAGGGTATAGAGATAAGGGTAATCCTCCCCTATAACAGGCAGAAAAAAACAAATGGAGAAGGAAAAAAAGACAGCAACTTCCCTTGCTTAGGACAGAGATGGGCTCTGCTTGCTTCTCTTCCCAAATGTTTTAGTACTTTCTGTTTGCTATGTTAAGATAAACTAAAATGAGATAAGAAAGAGAAAAGAAGATAATAAAAAATTAAAAACTAAAATGAAAAATAGATAACATAAAAAGGAAATAATTAAAACAAAGCCTAAAGCGATAAGAGGAAACTAGGTAAATAAGTAATAGAAGAACAAAGTCAACATGAGATAAAAGAAATGTCTTATAAAAAAGTGAGAAAAGATAAATCAACTAAGAACAATTAACTGTGAGACTATAAAAACAAAAGGACTAAAAGATTAAAAGAAAAAGATAAATATGCAAAAACATTTTAAGTGAATTCGAATAATAAAAGGAAAATAAACTAGGGCATAAAATGTTAACTGGAATAAGGGAAAGAAAAAAAAATAGCACTACAAGTTCCAAAGATTAACATAGGCATGTATCTGTGTGCTTAAAGCTAAACTGCAGAATACGTTAAGTGGATTCCACACAAAATTGTCTTCTGGAAGGCCAGAGGCCTGCAGTGTCGTCTTTAGCTGGAAGTCCCCTGGGAAGTAGGGGGAGATACTGTGCCCATTCTATTCTTCTTTGACTCTACACTCCCGCCCAGCTGATGCTCACAGATTCTTGTCAGACCTCAAATTGCTTCCTTACAATGCCCTGCTGGGTACCCACAGGCACACAAATCCCTGTTTTCCTTGGGGTACTGTCTTCCAGCCAAGAACTAGCCTTTTGTCAAGAGGAGTTAGCCTAATGCCATGTAAGAGTTTATTCTGGAAAAGAAAATGCTTCTCCTTTTTGCTTCAAAATACTGTCAAAATGCACTGGTCTTTTGGTGAATTTTATTAACCATTCTCTTTGTTTTATTAATCATTTCCAGAAAACATAGCCCGTGAAATTAAGCATTTATATGTACTTTACATTATACAACGAAAAAAAGAAAGCTATGGCTGGATAATATGCTGCTGTATTAGGCGAAGTTGTTCTTTTCTGCAACACTCCCCTTGTCTATCACCTGTCATTTTTGTCACGAGGCATGAGGGCAATAGAAGTTGTCAGAGAGGGATTTGAGGACATTTTGGAGAATTATTTAACTTCTGAGTTAAAATGCTGTGGATATGGATTTCAGTCTTATATATATATAAGGAATAAGATAAATAGTGGGAAGCTCTGCTTTCTCTTTTCCTGATTATATTGCGGAAAAGAGAACTGAGGAGGAACCCAGAGCAAACAGGAGGATTAAATTGTTACAGAGGACACCGCACTTTCCTCACACTTCCTGGAAATGAGTCCTGGAAAAAGCTTCATCTACTTTTTCTTTCAGAAAGTACTGTGTTTAGGACTCAAGCCACAGAGCCAGGGAGAAGGACAGGGAGCCAGGAGGTTTAACAGAGGAGACGCTTGCCACCATTACATGGTAGTTGTTCAGTACGGCAGCAGTGTTAACGTGTTTAGACCCCAAAGGGGTGCAAACATTTCCCCGATTCTCCCAGGGCATTATTTTGAGCCACTACTGCATCAGACTAATCTAGCAGCATAGATATTTATAGTGAGATGAAGAAGTGTCAAATGAGACATATTTTGTTTAGATAATACCTGCAGGATATGAGGGAAAATGCACTTAAATTTCAGATCGTTATCCCAGGGAACGGATTGAAGAAACAAGTGAGTGCCCACAGAATGACCAAGAGCCTTCATCACGTCACTGTGCATCTCTACACAGAGGACTAGACACTTTGGCGTACGTGGAGAGTGAACGCAAACCTCCATCATGAGATACACCCTCCTGCCCCCAATGCCATACTGCTAATGGGTTCTACGTGAAATTCAAGAGTTTTGTCGCACATCAAAAATAATTCACTTTTATTAGTACTGGAATTTCCAAGCACTAATACAAAGCTCCACGGTGATTTTTGCCTGCCTAGAAATAGAGTGAATTGTCCCATCCCTGTTTGGACTTGCTACATTGCAGCAGCCATTTTTGCTCCTCTCTCTTATCTATAGCTCTTCTGACGTGCTTCTGAAGTGATATCTTCATTTTTTTCTTTTACCTTTAATTCCCTTCGATACATTCGTAAGTTCCGAGGCAGAAAAAGAGAATAAGGACTCTGTAATATGGGAGAAAAAGTCATTAAAACACTAGGAAAAATAACAACAACAACAAAAATCAACTACTATCCAACAGGCTAACCCAAGTGACGTTAGGTTGTTATTTTTGATAATTCTATGTACAGTCCCACTATGTAATTCCTCACTGAAAGATCTGCAATAGCCTTGAGGATGAAAACATGTACTTCAAATACAAATTAGTTATTATGTCCTGTCTTATAGAGTTAATTTTGCATTCTGCTCTATTACCTACTTATTTTCTTAAAAATATTTAAATATTTTAAACTCATAAAAGAAAAATTAACAAAGGATATGTCACTATCTTAGGTAAATGGCTGGGTTTTTTAAATTATATCTTTCATGTTTCAAAAATGAGAGTAAAGGAAAGTTAATTCAGTAATTCAATTTCTGATATCTGTGATCAACATGGCATTATTTTAAACAGTTGGATTGGAATAGTGAATCTCAGAAGGAAAAAAAAAAGGCATCGCTTTTTCTTGCCACAGGTAATAAAAACCCAACCCTTGTTTTAAGAAATCATCTCTAGGAGAGTATTTGAGTTTGTGTGGTCTTTATCAGGTTATTGCTTATGAAACTCAAAGAGGGGTCTATATGCCCATTTATGGAGAATGGTAGGACATTCTTATGAGGAAAAGAGAACTGAGGAAGGGCCCATAGCAAATGGGTAGGACATTCTCCATAGATCCTCTAGATTGGGAATGAGAAGTGACAAAAAAATGGAGACTCCACACATGGCTGTTTTACCCAATGAAGGAACCCTACAATTAATGTCAAAACAATGCAAGACAGTAGTATACAACACAGAAGAGCTTCAGATTATTGATGGCACTCTCCTGGAAAGTCCTTGTGGCTCCAATTTATTTGTTTTGTGGTTTAAGCGATTACTCCTTAACCATATTGCAAAATGGAATGCACAAATGCAGCAGAAGCCCTTGCACTCAGGATCTTTAGAGTCCTGCTCAGGGGGACAAGAGTGGTCTGGCTGTCATTGCTGGCCCTCGCAGTGGTACAAGAGTGATCTGGCTGTCATTGCTGGCCCTGCTCTGTGCCTTGCTGACCGACAGTGGCTCCAGGTCAGGGGTCCTCAAACTTTTTAAATAGGGGGCCAGTTCACTGTCCCTCAGACCATTGGAGGGCCAGACTGGAGGCCTCAGGACAAGTTGGCTGCTAAGCAGGACAGGCAGTGGTGGCAAAAACACCCTAAGGGCCGGATAAATGTCCTAGGTGGGCTGCCTGTGGCCGTGGGCCATACTTTGAGGATGCCTGCTCCAGTTGGTCTACCAGACATCCACGGGTGGTAGCTACAAAAAAACAGCAGGAAAAGTCTTCCCTGAACCTTCCCAGGACTAGTTATGCAATTTGCAGGGCTTAGCGCAAGGGAAAATGGGGGGCTCTTTTTGTTTAAAAAGCAGGAAAAGGGGGCAGCACCTGTGGCTCAAAGGAGTAGAGTGCCAGCCCCATATGCTAGAGGTGGTGGGCTCAAACCCAGCCCTGGCCAAAAACTGCAAAAAAAATAAAAATAAAAATAAAAAATAATAATGATAATAATAAAATAAAAAGCAGGAAAAGGGTCCTTTGAAGGTACTAAAATATAAAGCTTTTCTTTCCTTCCCTGGTTTGCCTCTCAACCGCTCATGGTGCTTCCTAACTTTCTGCTTCTGTTGTTCTAAATAAAGGAAAATTTAAATTTAAAAAAATAAAAATGGAAAGAAATACGGATTAAATTGATGTTGAAAATGTGTACTCAGGCTGGGCACAGTGGCTCATGCCTGTGATCCTAGCACTGTGGGAGGCTGAGGCAGATGGATTGCTTGAGTTCATGTGTTTGAGATCAGCCTAAGCAAAAGTGAGACCCCTAAAAAAGAAAAACTGAGGCAAGAGGATCACTCGAGCCCAAGTTGAAGGTTGCTGTGAGCTATGACTTCATGACATTCTACCCAGGATAACAGCTTGAGACTCTGTCTCAAAAAAAAAAAAAAAAAGGAAAAGAAAATGTTTACTCAAACCTCCCCAAGTAGTAAAATTACAGAAATAAGCTACCAGTCATTTCCAGAAGATAGTACTTCGAAAAACTAGCCATTTGTTAGATTGTTTTAACAGTCAGTTAATGAAATGTTTGTTTAATAGAATTTATTCTTCTAATAATATAATGCAAGAGCAATTTGAGAAATATTGCTAAACTAATAATAATCATATGCATTTTCCTCACATTTTTAGTGGACAAATGAGCAATCCAACTATTAATAACATTAAAAAGTTCAAGGTCATGGTAAGTATCACTTTGCAGACATAGTCCTCAGATAAATAATATCCATTTTATTTATTTGATTTTAATTTATATAGTATCTAAGTAAAAGTCAAAAACTTTGGATTGTATTATGCATCAAACATTTCCTTTCAGGCTCTCCTGGTTGTTTAACAAATATATGTATCAAGAAAACATTCTTATGAAACTGGTACATTCAGGAAAATGTAGCCCAAAATAAGTGTAGTTAATTTGCTTATAAAAAGTCAAGCTCATACAATTTGCAATTAAAGAGATAATGGTTTGCTTTTTGAATACATTAACTAATAATTGAGCAACCTTAACTGAACAATTTTTACTCTCTAAGCATAGTTTGCTCACTAATTTCATATGAATAAATACCTAACTGATAGGGTTATGCCAGAATGTAAAGGAAATGATATGCATGAAGTTTCTATTACTTTGTGTGGCAGTATAGCAAAAGATAAAATTAGAATATTTTTTCCAAACTACTACTTATTTTCTACCATACTTTACAACAGTTTATAATTTCTTGACATTTGATCCTATATGGTCTATTTCTGAGTACGGCTGGGAGTGAAGTAGACATTTTCTAAACTGGCAAGAAGTAAAATGCAAAGTGTTTATGAAGAATTGTTCTTGCATATTTTCTCAAATTGTGTACCAAATTTTACATGAATTTCAGAGATAGAAAAAAACACAACAAACAATTCAATCTGTCAGTAAGATATTTTTTATTTGCCTGGAACATCAGAGCAATATAGCACTCAAAACACATGTCAAAAGAGAAGTGCTGAGGAATGTACTTCTGAAACAATACAGTTCTAACTAGAGCTCTTTACAACTTCTAAAGTTTATTTCTTACAGTTCTAAAATTTATCTGAAAAAAAGAAAAAACTAATGGAGAAAAATAAGGTAACACCTTGATTCAAAGATGCCCCTTACTCAGAGGTGGAAGATTTTGTTCTTTTATTTAAAAAATCTATATTATGTCAAGGAGAAATAAGAGAAAAATACAATAATAAGTAGAAGGCAAATTATAGAATGTTACAAATATTGGCACTAATTAATAGATAAATTTTCTCTGAATGCACAAGTTTTCTGTTTTCAATTTTAACAAAACAGAGACACGGACGTCTTTGTTCATTAGTGATGGCTCCATTGTCTACAAAGTTACTATCCCTTTCTCTTTTTGAGAAACTTCCTCTTTACTATGCTCTCTAAAGTTATAGTCTTTGCATGATCGTTGTTTAAAATAAATGAGCAAATTAATATCACTTATTTTGAAGTAGATGTCTTTTTGTAATCATTTTTTTCAATTGGTTGTTGAAAGTCTAAGGAAAATTGAAGCATAGTCTTTTCCAAAAGTAATTAAAAATTAGAAAATCTGTTTTACTGTGTCATCTGAAAACCTAGCTTAATGTAGCTTCCCTAAACTCTCATTCCTAAACATGACTGGATTTCATACTGTCAACCTTATATTCTGAAGTCAGCCACTTTTCTTTCATCTGACTCTTTTTTTTTTTTAATTAAAATTTCACCTTCCTTCAATCTGTCTTTCAACAACTATTTTTAAATAGCTTTCATTTGTGTAAAATACGTTACAGGGAAATACACAAGTTAACTCAAACTTTCGGGCTCTGCTCTTAGACATTGTAAATAAATATTGGTTAAAGTTAAATTTGTCATAAACATAATAGAATGTTATAATTGATGTTTGGATATTAGACCTATATTCTAAACCTAGATGTGTCAAAGTCAAATAAAATATAGAGACAAATTCCCAAAATTACAGCATTTTATTTGGGATGAAAGAATGGCAATCTGGGGCATACATGTGATATAGACCAGGGAGCCTTTCATATGTCTAAAGAACAAAAAAATATTGGAGGTTTTATGAAAAAGAGTTTGTACTGCTTTTCTACAAAGTTCATTGTCCCTAGTAGGATTCTGGGGGAGGTGGCAAGCTCTCACTGGTGAGTAATGGCAGTGGGTTAAACTAGTCTTAGAGTTGCAGCAAGTTATTTCAGTAGCCATGAAGTAAAACTGGTTTTAGGTCACAGCAGGCAGTTTCAACAGTCGGACTTACAGAGAATTACATTTATACAGCAATTTTTTGCGCCCTGAGTGGTTTTTCTTTTTGGCCTCTTTCTTTTAGTTGCATGGGACAAAAATGACTCAGTTCATATGATCAACTTTCCCAGGGGCAATATGCCTCCACATCGTACTTGCCTAAGGAAAAAAAAGTGTGAGGAGAGAAAATGTGTTTTTGTAATTATAAAATAATTCTTCCACCTTGATTGTGTGAAAAGCATGGAAAATGGGATGAGAAGAGATCTTGTGAGGGGTGGGTGTAAAAGAAGCCATATTGTGAGTGTCCCCACTGTACTAAGGAGAGGTTCTAAAACTATATGCTTGCTCCTAATATGGAGCCAGGCAAGAGGAATTTGGCTGGAACTTACAGAATATCAAGTTTCTAGCATTTAGAGAACAACTAAGTACAGTGGGACTTTGTTATAAGCTACAGTAGATTTCACAAAACCCAAAAGCAATGAAGACGTTCTGAGAGAAGAATCAGATGACAAAGCATCATCAGACAGCTCCCTCATCCGTCATCTCTATTTCTCTTGGCATGTTCACTCCCTTCAGAATTTTCTGCTCTGTCCTTGGTTTACTAGGAAGAAAAAAACAGTCACAAAGCCTTTCACAGATCCAGGATCCGTAAGAAAGCACGTAACTTTCTCGCTACCAAACTGATGTTTCCAGGGAAATCTCTTGCCTCATGGCCAGGAGATTGGCCCTAGTGTGTGATCATAGCTGCTAATGAAGCTGCCACTGTAATCATGGTGAGGAGAGGAGAGGCTACAAAGGAGGTGGTGACTACAAAAGAAATGAAATGCTCTGTGCTAAAAACGCAATAGAGGATGCAACGTAAACACAGGAGAAAAGGCTTCTAAATCAGACTTTGGTTGGAGTGGTGGAAGAAACATAAAAGTCTCAAAGAAGTGACTTTGCTGCATGCAACAGAGAACAGTTTTGCTATGGGGTTTATTTCCCAGTGAAAATTATTTGGTCATAAAGGGTGATGAAGTAGGCAACTTTCAGTTCATTTTTAATCAATTAACTGCATTAATATGTCAGGTTATTTTATTTCAAGGTTGTTACGAAAGAATTGTTTTTGTCTAATTAGAATTTTAATGCAATCTGGGAATCTTTCTTAGTAGAGAAGCTAAAACATTTATATTCATTGTCATAACCAATATGTTGATTTTATATGTGTCATATTGTTTCATTTTATTTATGGTTTCATTGTCATATGTTTTTGTAATGTGTGTTTTCTGTTTTGTACATTTGTTCCATGAGAATCTGGCAAAGAAGATCAGTTTCTGGGAATAAATACCAAAATCACAAGCTTTGTCTTTCCAATCTGAAGTAGAATTTTCTCTGTTGAGTTACAGCAATTAGAATTGTATTATAGAAGTCAGAAGATGGCTTTTTATTTCTTCCTAGGTTATATCCTCCTCTTCCTTAAATTTATATAGTATTATTTTATTCCTTATCCTTAAAATTAAAAAAAAATGACTACAATTTCTGACTACAAATCTCATTTCATTAATTTTCCCTATAGTGTAAGTTCCCTGGATTCTTTTTTTTTTTTTTGTATTTGACATTTTTATTTTAGGCTGCAAAAACAAAAACAAGCAAACAAACAAACAGCAACAAAAAACTTGAAATAGGCTTGTCAAAAGATGTAAATTCATCCTTTGCAGGGAAGCAGAAGGCAGACCAGTGCAGATTATCCTGAAGGCCACATACATCCGGCTTCACTGCTGCTTGCACTCTGCTGGATTTTGATCCTTCTTCAGGTCGTAGTCTGGATCATTTTCCTCATCTCCTTCTTCTCCTTCCTCATCTGCTTCTTCACCTTCTTCATCATAATCATCATCATCTTCTTCAATGGCTTCTGCAGGAAAGTAGAACACTGATCTTGGGATTATACGCTCATGTAAAAAGTGACCAATTTCAAAGTCTGCAGCAAGAATAGCTTCAGCATCATTGTCCAGATCTCCATGTTCAGGAACTTCAGGAGGTGCAAAAAAATTAAAGAAGGAATCGTTGGAAACTGTTTTAGTCACAGTGCGAACTGTCCCACGTCCCTTATGTTTCTGCTTCTTCTTAATGGTTTTCAAAGTGACATTCTTTCCTTTTTTCCAATCTATCTGGCACCCTGTACAACCCATAATTTCTGGTTCATCAAAAGAAAAGGGATCAGAATCATCTGGTTCTGACCTCATCCTATATGTCTTTGTCAACACTTCATTTGTGAAATATTCATTGGGTTCAAAGTGAAATTCTAAGACGAAACTCGTAGGCTGGCCAACATCTGAGAATTTGACTTTATCTGAGAATTTGACTTTAACGTCTTTCAAGTGCTTCAGAATAGGTTCATCATGTTCCTGAACCATATCACTGAGCAAGCCAACATTCTTAAAAACAGTCAACCAAAATTCAGGAATTCCCTTGGGATCTTCTTTTTCTTCATCCT